>JAOVVO010000037.1:0-242705 GCA_028564675.1 Onchocerca lupi
CTATTTGCTTTGTTTTCTCAAACAAAGATAATTGGACTAAATTGGAGATTATTTATCAAAAAGATCACTTCCGCAGAAACGAACAACAACAACTCGCTTTGAACTCATTTCTGAAAAATGGAGATGAATTACAAAGATCTCACACACATTTCTTCATTTGATTATATTTAGTAGTATGGATCAGTTAAAAGTGAAGATTGCACATTGATCCAGTGATCATTTATGGTTCTTTTTTTTTGGAGGGGGGATTCTGTGAAAAAAGAAGGAAAATTCGGATAACAATAATCCGAATAAAGAATCCTTACAAGAAGTTCACCAGAAACAAATTTTACAAAAAAACAAATCACTTTATTTAAAACTGTTCAAAAGAAAATATGTATTAAGCTGACTGTGTGAAATGATTGATAAACATTCCAGCAATATTCTCACGCACTTAATCTGAAATAAAGCTGAATTCATTATTCCAAACTTCACTTTTCGACATTATTCCAAAGTTCAAATTAATTCATATGTATTTTTAAAATTTTGAAAAATTCAACTCATTTATGGCTTCTAATAAATCTGTAAATACTGCAAGAAAACAGTATACCAGAATTGATTGTATAAATTCAGTAGAAAAGACACCAAGTGAAGTTTTTTGCATTCTCGACATTGTTGAAAATATCAAAATACCAAATGATGAAAAAAACAGTTCAAAGTATGGAACACTACAGCTAACATTTATAAGCCCATAATTATTATATTACTTTGTAAATACAATTCATATTTAATTGATAGAACTGCACAATTTAATTGTAATTCCTGCATTGTTAAGAATAAATAAATTCGGCTCTGTTAAATGCCATTTTAATACAATTTCAGTGCTCCGTGTTTTTTTGGAAGTTTATATTTATAAATGCAAGGGCTTAGATCTTGACTAATAAATATGTGTTTCAACATAGTTACAGTAATTTAAAGTTTACTGTCCGAAAGCAAAACTACTGTAATATACCTCATGACATACCTTATCAATGCAATATACCTACAAAAAAAAAAAGTACGAAAAGAATTCTGAGAAATTTCTGCTTTCTGCGCAACTTCAGCTACCGAGGTACTGAACATTTATGAAGTAATTTTCAAAGCTTTTCTTCTTCTTCCTTATCTTTATATCAGTCTTCATTTCATTTACTAATTTTTTCTTTATTAAACTTTTTCATCTTTATTGATTTAAGCTGAAGACTTTGAAATGTCTTTTTTTTTTTTTCAACTTATCTTTCAAATGGAAAGACTCCTTGGTTAAATAATAATTCGTGAGAGCTTTATGCAAAGTGGATAAGCAAATCTTCTCGAATGATTGCTTGATTGCTGATTGTTCTCAAACTGTAGACAACAAACAAATAATTGAGTTTGCTATATTCAAGAACGAAACCTTTAAATAAGCGATAGTTAATTCGATATAAACAGCTAAAGAAGGACTCCAGAAATGATCATAAAAATTATGAATATAAAAAAAAAAATTGAAAAGATGAAGTAATTCCTGCAAACTAATCATTATATTCATTGTTATCAGAGCCAAAATTACTCCTGGAACAGAAAGAGTTTGTTTTCTTAGTGCAATTTTCTATCTGCTCGATAATGTTCCAGATTTTTTAACAGTAACTGTTGTGGCACATATACACAAATTCATATTTTTCAAACAATAATTCTTCTGTTTAGCGTCAATCTTCCGATTAACCCCATCAAATTCAAAAAAAAAAAAAGGTAGAAATGTTATTTCGAGAAGAAAATATAAATTTAATAAAGTTTCAAAAGCCGAAAGGTCATAGTTCATTTATTAGCCATTGAATAAATATACTGCTAAAATTTGAAAAAAATTTGATTCTGGCAGATACATTACCCTGAACCTTTAAATAGCAAACATCAACAATATTTCGCTCGCTTCACTTAAAGCGATATCAAATTCTATAACGTAAATAGATTTTTGCGAAAACGAGAAAAACTGCATTAGAATATCGAATATCAAATAATTTAATCGATAAAACTAGCAGAAAAAAGCACACGCAAATCATGCCAATAATAAGGATTCGTCTTGACAATTCTGTAACGCCAACTTTCTAACCTACCTAACACGTGAATCTTATACGTTAATGTGAAAGTGGTATCTGTTGACAGAGATAGCTCACGTCTATAACAAGAGAGGATGATTCGTCTTGACAATTCTGCAGCATCAACCTTCTAACCTACCTAATACGTGAAATCATACACGTGAATGTGAAAGCGCATCTGAAAGCTGACAAAAATAGCTTACGGAGAGTTGATTCAACGAATAGTGTAGATACATGATTGACGTAAATATTATTACATATGTACACAAACATACACATATAAATCCAAGAATGTCGCCTACTCGTCGTCATCTGTCTCACTTCGAGGAAATGTTTTCTAGTGGCAATTAAGTGTTTTGCACTTTTTTATTCCATTTCAATTTATCGACTTTTCGACAGCGTGTTTTTGCAAAAAAAAAGGAAACAATAATCGCAGCAACGTATACGAAATGAAAGAGCTTTTTTGGATGTTAGTTAAGTTCACGTAAAGTTCACTCAAGATAAATGAGTAAATTCAGTGAAACCGGGATATGCAAAGGAAAATTGATCTGAACGAAATTCAGAAGCATATTCATGAGTAAAAATTGATTAAAGTAAAATAAATGTTTTAAAATGAAATATACGAAATCTGACAATACAACCTAGAACTAGAACCAGTAAAGTGCAAAAAAATTATCGTTTCTACAATGTTATTCAGATTGACGAAACTTTTTCGAATTATCAGATGCAATTTCCTTGACAGACAAGTAAGTTATTTGCAGTTGATAGCGCTATCGACCAACAAATTTAGACATATTTTTGATAATTAATCGAGAAGAGCAGCAGAAACATGTGCAACGTCCCTACATATGCTAAAAAAAAAAAAAAAAAAAAAAAAAAAAAAGGTGCCAGCTTTGGCAAAGGATCGATTCAAATGGAAGGCTTAGGAATCAGTCTAAAAAGCATTATTCAAGCATCTGGTATTATTTATATTTTAAGAAAACTGCAAATATTAGCCAAGTAGTCCGCTTTGCAACTGTATACTGTTGAAGTTTCACATTCTCTCAGATTATTTCATACCTTCATCGTCTGAAGGATGAATTTTAATGAAACTTCCAAATATTTCTAGTCCGACTTAACCGACTCATCCACATGGGTGTCATATGTTTCTAAATTTCAATAGGTTTCATCACTATTTCTTTAGTTGCTCCTGTCTTTCGACACGAAACATCCAGTGCTACCATAGATTGACAAGATCTACAATCATTAAGTTCTTCTAATTGAGAGGTGATGGATGGGAAGCTGTGGATCTAAAATAATTAAATGATGGATGAACTCGTCTTCAACGTATGCCTCCTGGGAATTAATTCACAATAAAAGTGCTTGCGACCAAGTAAACCAATAACTTTTGCTTGAGAAGTTTTCAGGACGAAACGCTAATTTCAGTAGAATCGAAGATCACAGTTAGTTAATTTGAAACAAAATTTTTTAATATGAAAGCAAGTTTGAACTTTAATTTTGCTGCAAATTAATCGCAATGCCCTGGAATTTGCACATCCAACTGAACTTCATTCAATCGCTTTTTAAGGAGAAGATAAAGTTCACAAACATTCATCCAGTAAACTTCAAGTAGTTTAAACGCTACGGTGCAGCTGCATGACCAAGATTTACCGACAAAGCAAACATAAAAAAAGACCAATATTGAGAAACGCTAAATTTAATAACCTCGAGCATCAGCTCAGTATTATCAACTATTACTTGCTGAACAATGACACCGTCTGAGGTATTAAGTCTTCAATTACGGTATTCCATTTATTGATAAGTCCCTATTCACCATCAGCAAATGCAGCATTCAGTGGAGCAATCATCAGAGGAGAAATGGAATCTGAACGAGTCATTTTTCAAACACCAGAACAATTTAATCAAAACCAGATTTAACACTAAATCACCTGCAAGTTTAAAATTGTTAGTAGTGTTGCTGGCGGAAACAATATCAAAATGTGAAAACAATTCTATATTAAAAAAACAAGTCCAAAAATAACATATAATATTTGCAAAAACAGTGAAAGTGTGATAGATAGCAATGATAACAGGAATGATAATGAGAACTAACTAAGTGACAAATGAGAAGACCTGAAAACCATTTCCCGCATCCATAAAAAAAAAAAAAAATCCCGTTTTACTGAATAAGTCAGTAAAAACGTGAAATTTTTCGTTTTTTTTTTTTTTTTTTTTTTTTTTTTTTTTTTTTTTTTTTTTTTTATAGCGTGATGTCAGTGTAGTCGTAAATTTACATCTTTTATTCAAAAAGGAATGTTGTGCATAATACTTCAGCAGTTCAAATTTGAGCTAATGGAAAACAGAATAGATTTCTTCCACTTATTACATATGCTTAATATTCATTATATTTTAAAATAGTAAGAAACGTTACGAAAGTTACAAATGTACGAACATGTTTGCAAAAAAATATTGTAGTTGAAATAAAAAAGCATGAAAAAGTAAAAGTATAAATCGGCAAAATTAATTAAGCAATTTCGGCGCCTGAAATGCACTTAAGAATCAACCCAAACATTTTCCAGAACTGCGAGATGGTGAATTCTACAGAATCGGAGTGATTAAGTTTGTCGGAAACCAAATTCTAAATATGTCCTGAACTCCGTTTTGTTGAAGCATGCACTGCTTCGATTAATGCCGAACGAAAACCTGGAAATAAGGAAAGGAATATAATTTTGAGTAACAAACAATCTTGAAAGAATGCAACTGTAAGTAAAAAATGAGAACCATTTTTCTCTAATTCCTTAACACCGTATATCGTACTACCACCGGCAGAGCAAACGTCATCTTTTAAAGTAGCTGGATGTTTCGTTTCTTCTAAAACCATTTTTGCTGCTCCCTGTAACAATAAAGCTACATAAGTCAAATTTGCAGGACTTTATAAATTACAGCGAAATTCAGATTTCTTACAAATACGGCGCAAACATATATATAAAATGTGCATTTTATAAGGCATTCTGTATTTCCTTTATGCATCCATGTGTATCAAGTGTTTCGCACTTCTCACCAGTTTATTTCTCTCTTGAAGATTTTTTTTTTTTTTATTTCTCTCTAAAACCGTTCAAGTTCGCAAAAAATGATACAGTATTCCGAACAATTACGAACTTTCCCCAAAATCACATCGCCTGGAATCAAGGTAGTTTCACATCTTCAAGATTGTGAAAGCAAGATTAAGAAAAAAAGTTAGAAAAATGTTTTTCATTAGTCACTATTTAAGGAATTATCACAGCACTTGCCTTGCCATATTCAACTTTTTGCTAAACTGTCATTAGCCACATATATGCAATAAATATCACTATATATAAGCAATAATTGATGTTAGCAATACATATTTTCGATGGATATGATGCGGAATGTATGCATACGATATCGCATATTTTTGACACACCAGATAAACACTATTCATAAACCGAAACCGGAAATATCTTTTCAATGTTAATTCGTATAAATAAAACCATTCAGTGTGGCAAGTCTATCAATAAGCATTTCATAGACGTAGAAGAAAATGCACACTACGTGAACCGGGTAAGGTACATTGGACTTCTGAGAACTAAGTAAGGACAAATTAATTATTCAGCAAAACGAGCTCGACATTTTATTCCACCAGAATAATGAGCGTTATTGTCGTAAAGAAAAAGAAAAAGCCTAAGTAATATGAATGGCCTCTTATATAAATCTGCAAACACACACAAAAACGCATAAAAATAAATATTTCAAGCAATTTACCATAACAGTCTGAGCAGCTAATTTTATTGAAGTTGTTCGATCAATACCACCAAGGACACCCCCATCAGACAATGCTTCGATTGCCATGAATATCTGAAATTCAGCAATGTTATAATTTTTCACGTTTTGCGATGAAATCCTACCAGTGAAATCTAAGAGGATTTTTTTTTTTCAAGCTCACTTTCCCAAAATGAGGAAAGAGAATCGAGATATAACTGCAAATTAGAATAATAAGGCGACATAAGCAGAACATCTACAGAGGAAACATTCTCGAAGGAACGGTATCAAAACTAACAAAAGCTGGTCCACATCCTGCGATTGCTGTAGCAGCATCAAATGATTTTTCACTGATTACCGAACAAGTACCAACATGATGCATCATGCACTCAATTAAATCAATCTATAAAAGAGCTACAGTGCAACAGCTGAAATTTGATATCATATTTTGACAAAAAAAATTGAAAAAAAAAATAAATAAATGTGCTTTAAAATCATTTCGTTTTCTTCTTATGACAACCGCTACTTACTTAGAGATTCAATAAATAAGAACATTTAAAAAAAAAAAAACAGTATTCGGGACCTTTTCTTGCTGCAGGTATGAGCTATAGCACATGACCGATGCTCCAGAACATACAGTAACCGGAAGATTTGGCATTAGACGTACCAATCCACGTTCTGAGATATAACCTTTAGCCGCAACCTCAAATTCTTTTAAAATTATCACGCAGATTAGAAATATCCCACCAAATAAACCAAAGAAGACAGACACATTTTCTTAAAAGTTACAAGACTGTAAAAACTATGCGTCTGATTATTATATCACACTAAGAAAATGAGATTTTTTTTCTGATCCCTTCATTTTGTTCCTAATCATGTTTTGGAAAATTTGTTTATTTTTTCATGCGTTCATCTCAAAATTTCGACTTGAGAAGTTTGTTAATTCATCTCGATTATCAGAATGTATCTATTAAAAAAATTTCAGCATTAAAAATCCTGCCATTAACAACGAATTTCTGAAACAACATTAAAAAAAATATACTTCTCTCTCCAATGTTTTTACGTCAACTCCACCCATAACAGAAATAATTAATGGAGTATTTATAAACGCATTACTGCTCAGCTCGTTCAACATTGCTGTGCGCATCTCTGGCTTTACCGACAAAAAAACAATTCCTGGAAATCATGGTATTTTTAATGTTTTAATGATTTTCCATTCAAGATACGAAGAATCACTATTAAATTTCTCCAATTTCACAATACTGAAATGAAGGAATTAAATAAAATGGAGTGACAAAAACATGCAGAAAAAGAAAAAAGAAATAATTGGAACAAAACAGCAAAAATTTGTAGTTTGATCATAACGAAATTTCTATGCTTCGTAATATTTACGAGAACTAGTTCCATGTAAAAAATATGCGACAAACATTAGCGATAAATTCACATTATTTAAATTGTTATTACGAACCCATTTGACTTATTCGAGCCAAATATCTTGTTAAATGCTTTATTTATTTATGTGAATAAAAAAATCCAATGGTCTAGGATGTACACAGAAGCGTATAAAATTTGAAATGGAGTTTAACTTTACAAATTACACTAATTATTATCAAGGAATAGTATATACTGCTAATGGTACCATGAATGCAAAAAAGTAGTGCATACCTTGACCATGATCTCGAATCAGAATATCACTGGATGTGTACACATTTTCATATCCCAACTCCTGCAATTTGAATTCCTCAGTAAAATGTTTGTAATTTATAATAAAAGGCACTCTAAACATAAATTATGGCAAGTAAATCTATATTTATAAACCTTTCACGAAATCTAACAAATATATAATACCTTCCATCGCTGTGCAGATGATTCTGTTTTAACACTGACGGCAACGTCATCTTTAGTTATGAGACCTGAAAGACATACAACTGTTACAGCATTTCAATATTGATCTGTACAATGATACAGTTACAGGCAAACTTTTTTAATCGATAAAGCCTCTCCTTTGACAGCAACAAAACAAAATTAACAGCTAAAAATTAATAAAAAATAAAACATGATTATTTGGTGCGGTTAGATTTGATCTGATATTATGGAATTACATAAAGTAAGTCTGAAGATCAACAGAAAAGGGGCCTATAGTATCCATATAAAGTACCCAATCTCTTGTCAATATTCTGAATTAAATTTGAAAGATATTCAATGCAACTTACCAGCAGATTCAAAACCAGAGATGAGAGCGGTTGCCATCTTACCGCCACCAATAAAAGTCAACTTCGGTTCCAAATCAGCATTTTCAAACAACATTTGCAGATTTGTAGGGCCATTCTTAACACTCTTCAAATCTTTCTGAACATTTCAATAATATATATAAATGCAGAATAATGATTTTATTTTGACCAACTCAAAAGTAAGCTGTAAATATCTGAAGAACTTACACTCATTTCTGAAGTCATATTTCAGGTTTTATGCATCATCTGTATCAGCACCTTTATCTGAAATGATAGTGATTAGATATAAAAACAAAATTATTTCGCTGTTAGCGAAATTATAGAAATAAGATATATGACCTTCGTAATGTAATTTCACATCCCATTTCTTGTCTATTCAAAAATTCATGTATGAAGCGATTCTTACGTAATAGTAAGATGAAACAGAATCTCATGCGAAGATTCTCCGTACCGCGGATTCCATTTCCCCTCCGATTCCACCCGCACTTCGTTGCAACTCGGACGGAAACCTGCAAACCACGTGGAATCTGAATGAGAAATAATGATAGGGAGTGTTGGTCGCATAAAATGATCGTGTTTATTGCAAATCAATGATGCATTCAGATCGTACCGTTTTTGCACTGTCTCTTTTACATTTGCATATCTTATCACTTTCTTAATCAGCGTTGTTTCTGTAAGCCGTGAATGATTGCAACATTTTGCTGCTCAGTAATTTTTCGATAGCCACTTACTTGCATTTCCTCTGTCAGGACTTTGATGTTGAAATAAAACTCTAATTTTCCACGAATGATCGATTAAAGGAAATACTATGTTGTATCATTAAGACACTCGTTCGTAGGAAAAGAGGAGAAAAGTTTCAAATCGGTAAAGGATTTTCCTTAGTAATGATATTAAAAAGTGAAGACTTCAGTGTTCATAATCCTTGTTATTTGCACTATTGTTTTGTTAATTGTGATTCGATTAAGTATTTGTCATCTGGCTCATCATCGATATCACTAGCTATTCATTGATTCGCTTTTTCTTGCGCCATTTCACAGAGTGGGGAATGATTTCATTTCCAATATTCCGCCTGCCAACCTGACGCATCTATGTAAAAGCATATATTTCCTTCAAAGAATATTTCTCTCTGGTTAATAATTTATCCTACATTAGTTCTAGGTTATATATTATACATCAAAATATAATCTGATGAAGTAATTCCTGAAAAAATTTTAATAAAGATTTCATTAAAAGTTTCTCCATTGTTGAAAACACGAAATATTTCATTGTTGTCTCAACAATGATTTATATAGTGAAGGATATGCGAATCAATTAGTGATTAAGTGTGAAGAAAGCAAACTCAATGATTTTTGAGCTTTGAGATGAATTCTTTCAACGTCTGAAAAACTTTCTGCATTTAGCAGGAAAATGCGATCGAGAAGATATAAGAAGAGTAAATGACGTGCGAGGAAGTATGGAAGGAGCGGGTGGTGTTGAAAAAACCGAAATATTTTTATAGGATATCCTTACATACAGAAATATTTCAAACAAACAAACTTTTGATTTTCCCATTATGCTAGGCTTTTGACCTTTGCACTAAATTAACATGTAAATTGTGCTGTGGTTGACAAGGAGCAAAGTTCCTTTATATTAAAATTTGTTGTAAATTAACTTCCTTTACGCTACAAGTTAACATGTAAATTGTACTTGGATTAACATGTAGTATACAAACTCTCACTGTGTGGAGAGTTAAGATCATCATTTGGATCGTAAGCATTAGAACGAAAATAAACCTGAATCAAATGAAACAGAACTCTCAAAGAATGTTCGAGGAGCAATTAATCGATTGAACAATAATGAAGAAAATCTACGATCGATCTGCTAGTGTTGTTTTCGGATAACTATCTCTCTTTAATATAAGATCAAAATTAATCCCAGCATCAATCAATAAAACTTCTGCATCCATTCGTCTGAACAACCAAGCATCGAGAAACTTTTACGACAAACAGATGGCGATAATTAATTTATGAGATTGTCTTGATGCTACAGAGAATTCGAGGTAATCTGCTGAGATAATCTCCCAACTTTTTATGCATAAATTATGTTCATTTCAATGTAAACTGTGATTCTAAAATGAACTTTAAGATAGCCAGCTAGAACCTAATTTTAGAGCACATATTAGTCGATAAAAGTACGCTGTTGTCATTTGATTGAATTAATGAATCTTCAGGTATAACACCAACTTCATTTGATTTGTACGAATTTTGCCTGTTAGTTGATATTTTCAGAGTTCTCGTAGCTCTTGCGATCGCATTCGCGCTAGAAGTTGAAACTGATGCATCTGCGAGCTTCCAAAGAAACTCAAGCATCAGAAACTGCGAGAATGTTCGGTTTCACAACTGCTTTTACAACAACTCAAACTCGAGTTTTTGTCTAGCTAATTCAAATATTGGTTTGTATTAGTAGAACATCACAATGGTTATGTTCATGCATATATGTCATAGTCATGTAGTCTGTCAAAATGTTGTCTTGACGCAGATAAAACGTCGTGTGTGGTCTCTGAGCTCTTCAGGTGTGGTCTGCTTGCGACGGCTGAACAGCAATGTGGCAATATGAGTTCACTTCACAGGACAGCGGAGCAAACGAAACAAACTTATTATTATTGTTACGCATTATCGAAAAGAATCGTTATGCTTTTTCCTTGCGACGACTATAGGTCTCATGAAATTTACGAATAATGGTTTTCTTTTCCTATTTTTTCCTGAAGGTTATTAACTAGCGTTTCTTACGAAAAAGTGGTTGGAAATTTAGAAAAAGCCGCGAAACTACTTGGCATTTTTACAACAATTGATCTTGTTGTTGTAACTGTTAGGAAAACGAGCATATGAATTATTCTGCATTAGAAGCACTCAGGATATGGACGAGAGGCATGACAGAAGTTTGATTTATCCGTAAACGATTGATCAAGAAGACCTGATTTTACAATCAAACTTGTTGTGTCTTGCACTGGATAGATAAAGCGTTCTGATGATGTGTTGAAGTGAAAAATAAATTTTGAATTCGCTGTGTAATGGAACAAGATTTTCATGATCAGATAGGCAAAGTTTTGGGAATAGAAAATAATGTCGAGATTATTTGTGAAGGATAGTACAAATGACTCAATTTTTGATCGGATAAAAATAATTTCAAATCATTTAGCACTATCGGTTGAGTGTCACCATTGCAAGCATTTTGTTATTGTTGATATGGAGCTTTTAGATAAGCTGTGATTCTGGTTTAATTATTGTGAACTTCTGTTGGTAGTGATTCAAGTAATCATTCTGAACTTATTACCGGTTGGACGAACAAGCACAGATTTTTCTTTTACCCGAAACAGTTCGGTTCATGGGATACTCAATACAATGCGTTTCCTAAGTTTTCTCTAAAACTGCTTACCTGATGAAAATAAAATAGATCAACCGACAGCAGTCAAGAGTTTCATTTTATTCATTGGTCGAGAACCTTTCTTATGCAGTGAGCAAAATTTTTGAAGGAATGCGATATAATCTCTCGCGTCTACTTCATGTAAACATTTGCTAATTCAGATCGAAATTAGATTTAACGGATTCGTGCAACATCTGTGCCAATCTTTCTACTATTAACCATTTCAGTATTGCATGTTCGTCCTATGTTTTAAAACTCATGGATTTCATTTGCATTCTCAGGAAGATCTGAAGAAGACGGAGTGAGCATAGAATGTAAGGAGAAAATCTCCCGGGAATGAAACTTTTTTTCAGTAATTTTTAGAGAGAGATGGAGACCTGAGGTACGATGAACAATCCTCAAGTCAGAAACAGAAAAAGTGACATCACATACAAATCTCCATGCTTGTGCATTGATTCCATGCCCCAATTTTCATCCTCAAAGTTTGGCTTCCTATTTATTCTCCACTCCTATCCGATCCACCACTTATATCTTATATTCAGTCGCTATCCGTCATCTATTCTAGCAAAAGTTTCTTAATAGCATCTTGTAAATTCATTGCTGCATCCTGCATAATAATTATCAAGTAAAGTTAATTTATTTAAATGATTTATGCTATGATCTTCACATCAGACAGTCTCAGATTGTCGAAAATACAGCAGTTTTTCTCAAGAATTTCCACTAATTGGTGAACTAATATTTTAATGAATGTTCGTTACAGTTATTGTATGAAACTCTTCATCAAAGGTAAACAGTTTTAAGCAGATAGAGGTATCAGATGCAACTGCATTGCTAAGGCAGCTAGGTATTAGTAAGGAACTTTTACATAACGAAGCCGCATGCTCATAAAGGATATCTGATACCGTTGCACTCAGTATAAACGTATGAATTATTTGCCAAAATATATTTTATCTCATGTAATTCCAATCCTCGGAACCTCTCAAAATGAAAGATTTGGAGCTCTATGAATCCAACGTAGCTCCCTAGCTTAAGAACGCTATCAGCACAAAGCGGCCAATATGGAGGCCAATACTTCAAAAGATAACCACAATTCTGGAAGATATAGGTTGAACTAACCACAATTCTGGAAGATATAGGTTGAACTACCTTAAAGTTTCATTCCGTGGAAAATATGTCAGATGGTTTTTTATCAAAGGATAACGACCAACCAGAGATGTGCATAAACTGTTGCAATATTTGAAAAAAATCCGCAAAATTATGAAAGCCTGTCGGTGCATCAAATCTATCCTTTGACTTCCATAAAAGAATATCCCAATTTGCCCGTCTTCCGGCTTGTTTCTCATGCATTACAGATAGATTACTAATGCGAATGACAGTAACGTCATAAGAATGCCATCACATCGATCGGAAGAGAGTGATAAATTAAAAAATTGATAAATAAATTAATTATAAAACTGCGTTAATCACAGAAATACTGAGTACAAGAGCTTGCAACTTTTTTTTTTTCATCCCGATGAGGAAGTCCTTACTTTTAAAGCGTGTTGTTTGTGCAACCAAAATAAACACAATGGTACAAATGAAACCATAAATTAAAGTTATTACGAAGTAGATGTTGGAAACATAGGGTATGAAAAATAATTATATATCAACATAATAAAATTGCTGGTCATTAAACAACCAAATGAACATTGTTCGAGATAACGAAAAAAGGAATGATTGCTAAAGATATGGTATGTAGTCATTATTAAATGAATAAAACCAAAGTATCACAGAATTACTTTTTTTTTGCGGTATTTACTACATTAAATTTCCTTTTAAGCAATGTAACAGTTTCTCTAAAAGTTATATTCTGCAATAACTTCATAGTCTTCAATGTAATCCATGATTCCAATATTTTCATTTTCCGCCACATATGATGATTACATTTAAAAAAAATATATATATATATAGGGCACATTAATAACATCAAGATCAATAGGGTAGAAACGTCAGCTTGGAATTCCAGCAATTTTTATCCGTGGTTCTCCAATGGTTCTATCGGAGATGATATTTCTTTCACGTTGGGCATATAATCACGCGCCATTAAGCACGCAAAAACAGTCATTACCATTCTCGGTTTAACCTAAAATATTTCTATGTCAAAGTTTCAAATGAAACTGTAGATAAAGCCTTGTGCAAGAATGAAAAAGAAAAAACGAACTTCAACGATATCTTCTGGCAGAGCATAGATTTTCGCACCAATTTTACGTCCTGATGTGATTGCGTATTTTGCATTCTCCAAATTATTCTGTAAGAAAGTGTAACTGAAAACGACAGCTGTAGCACACACTAATAAAAATACATGAATTTCCACAGAAAATAATTGATAAACCTTAACTGAACGAAATAACAGGTTTGATACAGTCATTCATCTTGAAGAGCAGTCAAAATGATGATTTCCAATATGTAAATCAACAGCTAAAAATAAAACTAACCTCAGCAGTACCGGTTTTTACGAGCGAGTAACTGATGGTACCTGGTTTGATCGACTCAATAAGATCCAGAACAACACAAGCGTCGGATATTGTTTGGTCTTGAAAGCTCTTTATAAATCTTTTTCGACCAGAGGACGCTAACTGTAAATGCGGTAAGCGGTCGTCGGTATCACTCACACATTTTAAAAAAACTTACATCATGACAGGTAAGTCATGATTAGGTTTTGAATGAAGGATAAAAAAATCGAACACATTAAATCTGTAAACTTTTGCAAGGTTTTATGATATCATTACATTCATAAAACATACTTTCTCATTTACCCAAGCAATAATTTCTTTATCAGTTGCCAAGGAATCACCGCTTTGCGTACACTGCGCCAATACAGTTAAAGTATAGGCGCGCATCAGTTGCCATACCAAAGCTGGAAAAAAAAATTACGATTAGAAGAACCTTTGACGATGCCATAACCTCCTCATACTTAACTGATACTTTTATTCTTAAACTTCTTAAGAATCGCCAAAGAGAATATTTCTTATAATCATATATAAAAAATTGTTGAATTCATTTTAGTGATAACCACTAATAAACATATATTCCAAACAGTTAGACCACATACAGCCTTTTACGAAATTATGAATAAACAAACCGAGTGTAAGCGTCTGATTGCCATCATAAATGTCTTTACCCTGTATTCCAACCAATGAAAACCGCAGCTGTTTACCAAGTTCAATTGCGTAGTTGCAGTTTTGTATTTGGTCCATCATACCTTTTAATTTGGAAAACTTCTTAACCACTCGTTTCCAATTTACTATTCCGGGGCGAATTATATCATAAAGCTGGAAAAAAGACCTTGATAGCGATTCAACAGTTGATTTAAAGAAATCATCTAGCCAACAAACAAATCAAAAACCGAATTTAAAGCCATATCACTATTTGCTGAAGTAATTTCCGTCCTCATGATCAATAACACATTAAAGACACTGAAACTAACTTGAAAAATAATAACACCGCTGCAGAGATCGCTATACAGCCAATTGACGTGTGGATCAACTCCCATACTGTTCATCCAATTCCTATATGTCTTTTCTTCACGTGTTTCATCAGCAGCATCGATTTCTGAACAATCCAAACTTCGATGCATTGAAACAAGACGTTAAATCAAGATAAAATTTACGAGCAAATCAGAATTCAGTAAGCTATGGTTTGAAAGCTTCTAGATAACAAAACGAGAAATACCTTCCTTCCCTCCCTGACGAAATAACATACGAAAATCAAATAATTCCCGTTTTTTTTTTTTTTTTTTCTTATCGCTCTTGATATAACGGCCAGAAAACTCACCAAATTCGTCTGCTCCTGGCTCCGGAAGGCCTGGACATTTATTGAAAAGATTGGCAACAAATGCTAAATTTAATTTATAGTTCCCCTGAGCAACATCATTCGGTGTAACAAATTCACGACAGTCAATCTTCTCAGCTTCATTCAACATAGCCGCTGCTCTTTGTATGTTACCCTGTAAAATTAACAGAAGATTTACAAGTGTCCGCTCTTTTCCATAACTATTTTTTGCCTTTGGTAGAGTAACTGAAACACTTAAACTTTTAACAGTTTTTATTTTCGGAATTTCAAGTAAACACGAAAAATTTGATGGAAAGAGAGCAAAAAATTTCTAAATGAAAAGGTAGTTTGGCTGTATATTCTTTATGATAATGTAAGCAATACAAAGAACTTTCTCTACTGCGACCTATATCTAAGCTTCGACATCTTGCACTCGATTTAAAATTTTTTAATAGTATACATCTCTTTATAAATATGTTTGAGTCTAAATATTTTCTTTCAGATAGTTTTTCTGCAAACAAATTATCTGAAATGAGATTGCTAAGTTTCGAAATATGATAGCAGACAAAGATATGCGGTTCTGCTTCTCGGCTGTGCAGCGCATTGAGCCCGCAATATTCGAATGCGAAAAAATGATGCTCATATTTTGACAAGGAGTTCGGAAAGGACTATTTTGAGGTAACCTAGAGCCTTTCTAAAGAGTGAAATGAATCCCATTTAATAATGAACAAGTTGATATAAGCAAAGGGTGTAGCAATAAGAACAGAATTCTTAGAATCGCAGGTAGTAATCGGAGCAAATAGTAAATTTAAAGTTCAGATAAGATTAAGACTAAAAAGCATGATATACAGACAAATGGGAGTCAGTGATTCTGCTACGATTATGAAACTTGAAAAAAAAAAAAAAAAACTTGACTTTATACAAAGAAGAAAAAAGTATCATAAAACTCCACTGCTGAAAATAAGCCAGCATTATTTTAACCACTAATGCTATTGAATGCTGTCAGCGATTAAAATTAAGAGCTGAAGAATACATACCTTAACAGAAAGTGGATAAAGGGACACATTAGCTGCTTTTGGAGCAATTTCATTAAGTAAATAGGTGTAAATTTCCGAGTCGATAATATCCGAGGTGAAATTCGTTAGCCTCCGATCCACGCCAGCCTTTAAATAATTCAGATGAAGCAAAATGGAATCAAAATAGAACTTTAAAACTTATTAAGGGAATACTGAATTATCTCTAATTTAATTACGTCCATTTCAATTATTACATAACAATTCATTTTCCACATTGAATTTGCCTTTATTCCATCAGGATCAACATAATCAACAGAGAGATAGTAAATATAAAATGCTGAGCACAATCGATTAAAAATTTTCGATTGAAGGGAAATTCCCAACCAAATTCGATAATTCCTACTTTTTTCGCGTTTTGAAATCCACTGTATCTCGAAAAAAATTTGGAATAAATCAAATGCTATTTTATCCTGTTGGTAAAAGTGGATTATACAGCAAATAAAAGAAATTGGAAACTCGTGATATCTAAATGAACTGCAATAAGAATACCTTTGCTAAATGATGATTAACCCAACGTATCAAAATCTGTTCTGGTGAAAGCTTGCGCAAATCATCCAACGTCTCACCCTCTTGCAACAATCGAAATAATCCAGGCACATGTCTTAAGTCAATTTGATTGAATAAACCGATCTGCAATACTAAAATAATTATTAAATCAAGAAACCAGCACTTCAGTTCTATTTACAAATATTTCATAAGAGGAATCAACAAGTCTGCAAATCTTCAACCATATAATGTTGAACATTTAAAATATAACCGCAATAAAAATTAAACTGCAACAATATAACACTTACTCGAATGATCTGCCACAGAAGACCAAGTACAAGATGTGGTTTGCCCTTACTCAAATCATCACCATCGATATTAACGATATTACAACCGATTGCTTGTGCTGACATAAGTGCCAATGTCAAATTCTCCAGTTTTGTATACGTGTTCAAATGCTTTTTATTGATGGCTCTTTCATCAATAGTGTCGGGTACTGCCAGATTGATAAGTTTGCTGAAGACAGCAGTTAAAGTAATGACCTCAGTCTAATTCAGACCTACTTCTTTTTTTTTCACTTCCTCAAAATGCAGACTGAACGAAAGAATTTGAGAGGACACAAAGAGACATTACCATATGATAAGCCCATCTTGAACTTTATGATAAAGGTCTCCACCATCAGTTTTTACAGGTATTAAATTTTTCAAATCCGCATCACTGTATAAATTACTGTTGATCCAATTTGAAAAAGCTACCTCCTCCTAAAAAATGCATGTCAACGAGATATTTTTTATTAATTCTTAGTATTTGACAAAAAAAAGATGAGTGAAAATTAAAAAATTTCCACAGAAGTTTGCAGGATTAAATGGATTTGTTTCAAAAATACAGACCTCGACTCGAATGGTGTGTACAATTTCCTCATTGCTTTGTTCTGATAAGCCTTTTACTGTATAGGCACCAGTTACTGAACCAATTCGCTGTTTCCACTCATTCACTTCCTGATCTTTTTCGCTACGTAATTCAATAAACAAATTTTGGAAGTCATCGAATGCCAAGTCCTTTGCGCTTCCATAACGTTTCATTAATTCGCGAAACTAGAAAAAGGCGTTTTATGTAAGGTGAAAAATATATTTCTCAATAAGATGAATACATTTCTTACTTCTAACATGTAACAAAAGCAACTTCGCATTTCACTCACTGAGCGCTGTTTTCGCAATAAAACAACAAATTTACCTGAAAACCAGGAAGGTCAATGCCTGCAATCTTGAGTGCTTCCTGAACATCTGTCACTGGTATTGTACCGCAACCACTTTCATCAACCTAAGTACGAGGAACGGCTTAGTACAATTAAATTATTGTGGGTTTATCCATCCTAATTATTAATTAGAAAAACACATTGAACAACAAAGTCCAAAATGAATTCAAGTACTACCGTTGAAAATCTTCCAGCAAGATCAGCGATCTGCTCTCTGGTTAACATCGACACCGGGACTTCGATCCTCTGATGCACTCTGAAATCCCACTTACTGTTCCAGAAGCACAAACAGACTATATCGTTAACAAAGCGCTTTCCAAATTCGGATCAACGTTCACAGAATTCTGCATTTTCTCTGGTCCTGAACAATCTAAACCCTCCTCCGGCAAAATCTCCCACATTTACCACTCGTTGTTATCCGAGCATTCTTTCAACCTATTACTGTTCACAATTCTTGTCGATCTTTGTCCCTTCTTCAATCATTTTATTTACTTCATTCTCAATATTCGTCATTATAACTAAATGACGTTCCTAACCTCTTACAGCATCTATTTCTCAAACTTCCTCAATTCCTGACGTCCTCTTAACCAGCAAACTTCATATTACCTATCCATTCCAGTCATTGATTTGAATCCAACTCCCGCTCCGGGAGATGTTTTGTAACGTTTCTCGTTGCATACTTCAAGTGTGAAATGTGTTCCTTTTTTAAATGCGTTTTGTTTGATTTTGGTTAAACATGAATTATCGGTTTTTATGGAGTTAGATGGACTAAGACGTTCAGAGGCCAGTCACGGATAGTGCATAAGATTGCACAGATCTCGTAACACGTGATACACGCAACCAGTCATCTAGTGCGGCTTGACAGAAATCTCGTAACATGAGATGCACGCAGCCAGTCATGTAATGCAATGTTTATACTACAGTCACTGTATATCCGATAAAGTCAAATCCTTTTTCAATACTAAAGTGGTGGGGCGTTCAGACTAAATAATAACTTACCTCATGAAGCACTAATGATTACCTACCTATTTAGGCGTTTCTAGAGTGTTTCAAAATTATTTCGCTCCAAAACAGTATTTGACTCATGAAACGAACGCTTGTATGAAATTTGAAGCGTTCAAATTTCAGAAAATACGGAATGGAGAAAATTGTGGGAAACATTGGCAATAGAATAACATAGAATTTAATAAGTGTTATAGACACTGAGATGGTAACATGGGGAGACGTGACTGCAGACTGATATGATAACGTGGAGAAACGCATCGAACTTCTGTCATGTGTAGATGTTTTCGCAGTCTTTTTATAGCATTTTTCCACGTTATATTTTTAAACTTACACATCTTTACTGATATGTTTGGTATCATAATGCTTTTACCTAAACTAGGAAATTCCAGCCTTTCTTCCATCAACGAAATGTTATCTTTCTGAGTAGAATCTTGTTTATTGCTTTATCATAGTATTATTACACAAAGTTCGATGCTGGATTGGGGGAAAAGAAAAGAGTGATTTTTCCATTGTCTGATTCTTTTAAATCTAGAAACAGACAGTTATGATGTCAATATCAGTCCTATTTCTAAAAGTTTAAGTGGAAACATTGAATCCTTTAATCTCTATCATCTGAACGATGCTTCCACCTCTATCAGACACACGTATTTGTCACTTATATACACTTACTGACAAATCTAAATTCGAAAGCAGAAATTTCTTGCCAGTACAAAGGAAAAGAATGTTTCGTGTGAGAAGGCACACTGAATGCAACCGTTTTGTACAAAAACAAAAGATTTTTGTCCAGTTTTGTTTTTTCAGTTCTGTATAAAAACATAAAAAATGCAACCCATCGCTTTTATTTACAAACGAAAGGAATTAACTTCTTCTGAACAATATTTCCGCTTTGAATTCGGAGGATTTCCTGTATTAGCATCGCTAGTTGAATATAGGTCATGATAATTTGAACATAATGCATTATCTATTAGGGATTAGCAAAAAGCTGGTCTAGGAAACGGTGCGATCTGGTTTAATCAACGGATTTTTCTAAAAACAAATGAACCGACATTTGCAATGGATAATTGCTTTAAAAACCGAAGCACGACCACTATAAAAAGCAATTTGGAGCATTTCGGAATTAAAGAAATGCATCGATGAGTCATCATGTCGGCTGCAAAATTAAGGCCAATCTTCAGCTGCAGCATGTGAACCTTTTTTCTAACTTCAGAATATAATTTGATCACATTCAGCAATTTTTCATGCTACGCCCGGTTGTAATGTGACTACACATCAGAAAAAGCCTCTGAGCAGAAATTCACATCATTGAATCATTCTAATCAATTATACTTCTCATTAGGTTATCGACAATCTCCAATTGTTATAGCAGAATTCTTTTTAGGGTGAGAAAGTACATTCTTTTACATTCAAAGAGCTACGGAAATAGAAGCGAAATGAGGTAGTACGATCTGACACCAGGAAGCTATATTTTCTGTTTGTAAGAAGACAAACAACACCACAAAGCCATAAGACAAATAGACACAATAACCAACCAGTCTTGCGTTTTAAAATTTATGGATTTTAATAAAGGGTAAACACTAAGAGGGTACAGTACTTTTCGAAAACAATGAATTGACGACGTTATTCAGATAAAGAAAGTAAGCAGTTTTTTCAAAGTCCAGTAATCTGGAATTCATTATCTCCATTATTTACTAATTATTGATTCTGAACTAACATCCATAATGAAAACAGTCCAAATTTAAATTTATATCTGATAGTTCAATAAAAACTCAGATATTGCTCTTGCGACTATCAGATATTAGTAAGCGCTTTTCTCAGTTACTCCTCAATCAACCTATCCTTTTTTTAATTGTGTTGTCGATGATATATTGTCACTTAACGTTTTTCTGTTCAGAAAAAATTACATCCTTATTAATGGCAAGAATTAAATAAAAATTAGAAAAAAGAAAGAAACAATGGCTTGGTGGTTAGTATACGGCATCAGGTAAAAAGATTTTTATTACTGTTTGAGAGTCGACTACTCATTTTATTCGCTTTTAAAAATGAAATTAATGTTTTCGAAAATATTTCCATCCGCATCATTTGTTTTATTCGGCATAACTGATACAGTCAAAGACTTTTTTCCTGTCCAAAGGGTAAGAAAAGAGTTGGAGAGGGAAAACTGCTTTTGTTAGAGAGCGAACTTTTGAAGACAATCAGCGACCAAAAATCTTTTTTGCCATACTTTTTGTTTGTTGTAGCTTGTACCTCATGAAAATAATACGATATTTTGGCAGAAACAGCTGAATGGAATATATTATTCGTACGAGATAATCCGCTAACACTGAATTTATGAATAAACTAATAAAAGATGCAGCGAAATTCAAAACGGAAATTTAATTGACTATAAACATAAGAGTAGTAGCGACATTTCATTCCTAAAACTATTTTCTTTTTCCAAGTAGAATTAAAGCATAAAACTTGGTGTATTAGAGAGGCAATAATGTCAAAAATATAACTGAACAATATCTACTTTTGATTTTTGTTAATGCGATTAATAAATGAACATACTGTTTTTTAAATATGAAATAACTTTGCTGAACAAATCAACTGGTTCACATCTTACAATCATCATTCATTTTTTTTATTCTTGGAAACAAATGTGAAGCAGGATGAAACATTTCAGCACTCTAAAATCTAAAGTAGATTTACTTAATTAAGATTTATGATATGATCTTCGAAACAAATATTACTAAGGTCAAACTGATCATTTAATTTGTATTTTTACACCAGGTTTATGGCATTATTGCTTGCCAGTTTTTACTAGTTCAGTACATTTAAAAATACAAAATCCGAGAAACTATCAAGTACGAATGTAATTAAGCAACATTCCACAAGAATGTATTTGAATGATTGCTACATTGCTAAATTTGAACCTCTCGTGAAATATCAGAATGTCTTTCAGGTTACTCATATCTGCTCTTCCTCTCCTACTTTCTTAGCACGAATGCATATAATAAAAAAGCAAGTTAAATGCAAACATCACAGCGTCACCAGTTATGTACTAAAAATTGTTTATTCGTTTTGAATTTCTAATTTTTATTTTGCTTCCTTTTAAAGCTTCCGTTATCCATACATATCAAAAAATAAGTTTTCATACAGAAATATAATGAAAAATGGCTTGTGCAACCTACAATTTTCTACTTCATAATAAAGATAAATATATAATGCTGAAATGCTGCAACTTTATTATTAGTGATGTTATTTGTCTAGTGCTATGGAACAATGTGATAGAAATAAATAACAACTTCGAGACAAATTAATACTAACAAAACGGCAATAAACGAAAGAAAGTGAAGAAGTGTCGTTTTCTAAAAGATAATCATTAATTAATGCAACACTCCTAAATCTTTTGATGACTTGAAATTTCGTCACTTTTTGTTGTTCTACATATTTCTCTACTCTTCTCATCAACAAACCAGTAGTCATTCATCATTCTTCACAACTTTTACAACATATTTACTACTAATCCTCATTCAGAAATTCTTCCATTCTAGTTATAACCTTCACCAACATAAATTATTGGATAAATTAAGATTTATTATCAGTTTTAAACTCACTTCCTAATCTGGTCTATACTGATTCTATGTTTTAGATCTCAGATAAGTAATTCATCATATGACAAATATGAAACACCTCTAGCTTCTTCATGTTTATATCACATGCAATGAAGAATTCGTAGGCAAATAGTTTTTATGATTGAAGAGACGAAGCAGCATAAATGCAAACATAATACCTTGTCGAGATACCATGTTTGAATAATTAGTTATACAGCTGCCTATACTAATTTAAAATATTTCGTTTATGTAGTATGCACATACCATCAAAATAAAATTTGTCCTCAGAAACTTTCATGAATCAAATTAGTCTTTTTTAGCCTTTATTTAGCGTATTACTTTTGTCTCAAACCCAATTCAGTATTCATTCTCACCAAAACAATTGACTTCTTCTATCAATTAGTTCTTGGAAGACAATAAATGACTGTGAGCATGGTAAACCGACTACTCAACGAGAATAATTTAGTAAAAGTACAACTTCTCTAAAAAAAGATTGTGACTATCTAATAAGAAGTTGTCTGAGGGTTAAATGACTTTCTCATGATATATAGAATCCATGCTTCGATCAGGCTGCATGGCCTTGCATAAATGCTTGGTCATTTTCGAATGGTAATTAATGTAATATATTTGATACATATGTTTATTCCTAAAGTCAAGAATTTGGACTAGCAATATGAATCATCACAAGCATTCTTCAGAATCTAAAAAAACTGCCTGATATAAATAACAGAGATAAGACTAATCAAACATATTACGTTCAACAACATGACATGTTACGATGGTGCAGATGTTATTTGGAGATAAGCTGAAGTAAATCCATGTTTTGAACAAAAATTAATAGCTCAGCTCATAGCTCATTCAAGATTTTACAAAATATCCATGAAAAGAATTCAGCTTAAATATCGATATCTGGATAAATTTGGATTAATTCATATAAAAGCTTTAAACATCTTAAGCCACTATTGGCTTAATTTTATAAGTAATATCTAATAGAGTGTTTAAAATAAAAATTTGACAGTTAGTGCGGCCATCTTTTTTCAGAAAAATGTATCCGGTTTGCAGTCGTGTCATCATCCGAAAATGAGTTGTTTTAAGCTATTTTAGTGCTAACGAGCTCCCGACAACATTCATTCCTAACGAATGCGAAATAGCAGCACAAACATATTGTGTATCGAATCATATAATCCACATATAAATGCATTCGATGAGCAGTGAAAAGTGAGAATTTTATATTTCGCATATGGAATTAATATAGGGAATTGCTAAAGTGGCAATAAATAATGCTCTTTAAAACAAGAGAATTAAAATTTGATGATATAAAAATTTAGAGAAATACAAATGATAAGAAGCACAGGGATTTAGGAACGAATTAAAGCAGCTTGTGACATTCTCGACAATTTGTTAATCAGTCATTTGCAGTGATAAATATCAATGTTGCTACTATTGTTGTTAGTATAGCTGAAGTTACTGCTTTTATTCAAATTGTTATCAAAATAAAAGGTTGCAAATAAGTCAAAGTTCACATGCATCATTTGTGGTAAATGACAAGGGTTAAAAATTATGCATACAGATAGGACCTCGACAGTCTTACAAACGATCACTTGCAATGTCGTTTCAAAATAATAAAAAGTTTGAAGGCTTTAAAAAATGGATTAAATAAGAACAGTGCAAATGAATCTTCATGAAAACAGAGATGTATTTATGTTATGCAATAATTATCTAATATTGGAAGAGTATCCTGTCCGTTCATTAATTTCAGATATGCAGTTTTTTTCCACAGCTATTTCTTTGGCTTTTTTTTTGAGCAGATGCGTGCTACTGTTTTCACAATTTTTTAGCAATAGATTACAATTTTAAGATTGAATTCTCAGCTTTTAAAGCTGAATGGTCCAATTTCTTAGCATAAAAGATGTAATAAATTACCGATTTTCGGTTTTTCTCTAAAGCGATGTGAGTTTTTCCTATCCATCTAGCTGTACTAAAGGTTTTTTTTTCATGACTGTCAAACATTCGATGTTTAAATGCTTAGATGATCTAGAAATCTAACATATCATAAATTGGTGATTTATCAGTGAAAGCACTTGGGGAATGATGCATCTCCATCTGATATTTTTCTGGAAAAGTAGTTTTCGTGTCATACAGTTCCTTTTTCCACATCTTGTTTACGCAGCATTAAAATCTCGCAATTTTACAGCCAAACACAAAAGAAGACTTTCTCAATTTTCTCTATGTTTTTCGTAACCAAATTTTTCTCGTTCCTGTTAATCTAGCATTATTGAGATATCTATAGTCTTGTAAATGGATAGCTTTATCGTAAAGTATCAACAGAGAGAGAGAGAGGGGAAAAAAAAAAAAAACTAGCATTTACCTTTCCAGGAAATTTTTAAAATCTTCATGCTTTCAATCGTAAGAAAGAAAGAATATTCCTCTTATCAATGTTGTTCAATGATCAGTGATTAGTATCATTCTGATGAAATACGATGCGTCATAAGTAGCGAAAGTTTTGGGTAATTATAATGAAACAAGGTATATATTTATATATACACATATAAGAGGGACATTGATATTTCCCAGCTGATAGGAAAAAGTTTGAAGTGTGAAGTGGATTGGCTCTATTTGTGTGTGGTTGCTTGCATGTATGATTCATCTCTACCTATTATATGGTGAGATTTCTAAGAGTTTTAACTTGATTGCCAGAGCAGGTGTGATTGCGATTCTTCTATTTTCTCACCTATCACTGTTGCAAAGGAAATTTAAATAAGCTAAAAGTTTAGTTTAATTTAAATGAATTAAATACCTCTCGGGCTATGAGCGATTGGTAGCTTCTATGTATTTAGCATTTCATCACTGCAACAATAACAAAAGAAAAGAAGGAAATATAGTGATTTCAAAGTGATAGCGAATTCGCATAATGAATTAAAAATGAAACGATGTTATTAGATGATTAGTTTGCCGAGAAAGTGGAAAAATATATTGAGAAAGACTGAAATCATGCTTTCAGCTTGAAGAAATAAACAAGTTGTCCAGTTGTATCCTAAAAGTTTGCCAACATTCCAGATACCAAAAACCGAAAAATGTTCTTATAGATAAATATTAAATTAAACAATAGATGAGAAAATATATGACGTTGCTGATCTCTAAAAATGATTGTTTCCCATACAAGAAACCAGCTTGCGTATGTATCTATCTGATGACCACCTAATAGTGAAATCATACAAATGTTTACAAAGGACTTCTGCAAGATCAGAATAATGTCGGATAAAAATAAGCATTTTTGCAACAAATCGCTTTTCACAATAGAATTTTAATGAGAATAAATATGGAGAAGTATTGCTACGTTTACATGCAAAAAAAAAAAAAAAAAAAAAAAAAGAATTATGAATCTGACAATTAAGCTAACGAAAGCCGCAAAATCATTTCGCATCCTGAAATAGAGATTGAATTTAAGCCGAAAAAAGAGCCAGTACGGCTGGCTTGAATCCGGTAAAAAGATGAAAAATCGAAAAAGAGAGAGAGGAAGAGAAAGAGGGAGAGAGAGGCATGATCTAATTGTTATAAAGTAGAGTAGAGGAAGGAGGGCGAAAGAGAGGTAGAATTTGTAGAGAGAGACATTTCGATTAAAATTTTTGAATCACAATAAATGAATCATCATCACATCTATCGGTGGTACACATTTTAGTACCAGTGGAGTATTACTGATGTAGTAATCATTTTTGCCTATCCATCATTTTGCCCTTCCTTTCCTTTTCCTTTTGCAAAATTACTCATTTCACTGTTTGACATAAAATTTTGCTCGATGAACCATAACAATAACACTTACATGCTAAAAGGGAATTGGAAGGAATGATGACACACACACACACATACTGTGATAATACTATAAAGTCTTCTTCCTGAACACAATTTGAGTTGAGCAATAAAATGTTGCAAAATTTCATTTAAATTCAATTGTTCCTTTTTAGACAAATCTCGAAAAGTTGTGATTGAAATTATGCAGTAAGTTTTGCATGCTTAATTGCAATTGTCAAATGAAATGAATCACAAAACTCAACTGATACAACATCAATAGCATTATTTCCTGAAATTATCTGAATGCGTTAATGTTGCAACATTTCTAAGTATTCCACTAAAAACTTTTTCATTGTTATAAAACATTTGTAATGCTTTCAAAATAAATGCATTTGTTCAGAGTTTATGATAGCTAAGAAACATTTAACTATTCGATAGCGTGAAAAAGAGATTCACGTGAAAAAAACGTGAAAAAAAAAAGATTCACAAAATCAAAATATCGAAATATGAAACTAAAATAGTGAAGGACAGTGGATTATATATATATATATGTAAATGTCTATGTACATTTATGTCACTAATGTCAAAAAATTAGTACATTAAAGGAAGCATGAATTGTAATCCGAAATAAGTATTACGGAATAAACGGCAGGTAGTAAATTCATTGACATAAACAATTTCATGTTTTAATTTTAAATGACATCTATAATTCGGCTACCATGTCTTGTTTAACTAGACAGTTATGTTGTTCAACTTATGTTTATCTTTCTTATGTTGTTTAG
This sequence comes from Onchocerca lupi, assembly GCA_028564675.1. Lineage (NCBI taxonomy): Eukaryota > Metazoa > Nematoda > Chromadorea > Rhabditida > Onchocercidae > Onchocerca > Onchocerca lupi. The sequence goes on from JAOVVO010000037.1 coordinate 27,270, forward strand.
AAACTAGTTGACGGAAGCTAATGTTGTTTAGGCGTGGAGAAATCTTCTTGCTCAAAATTTAAATTAGATATGAAATGTCACTGCAGTAGTATTTATATAAAATAATTGCAACTTTTTTATATCATTCAATCGATGCACCAATCTATTATCACTCAGAAGCTATTAAAAAAAAAAAAAAAAAAGTCGAAAAATTTAACGATGAGATTTTATATAAAGTGATACTGCATCACACGTTCTGACAGTATTACTGTCAATATCTAAAGTTGATAACATAAGTTGATTTGTCCAAATTTTTAAAGGACATTTTTTTTTCAAACAAATTATGAGATATTATTACCATATTAGCCGTTGGATTGTTTTCAAGAATCTTCACAGATTTGGAAAAAAATTGAAAAATGAATCCTATATTTGGAAGTTGCTTCTAATTTAAATTATGGGAAATTTTTTTCTAAGCCTTAATATGCACTTGGAAAATGTTAACGAAAATAAGACAAAAATCTTGGAACAAATTAAGACCGGAAATCCAAAAATCCTACATGGCGAACGGTCGAAACAAAAAAATGCGATGCAAATTCCAAGTTTTAAGGAAAGAACTCGCTGCAAGAGCATGACATGTGGCAGTGAGATATGAAACTTAAGTTCAATTCACCACAACAAAACACAACATCAAACGAACTGTATGTGCATTCAAGCAGCGTGATAAGATTCCATATGATTTGTGATGTAAAAGAATTCATATAAAATACATCCTTGGCACAATGAATGAGTTTAAAATGAAATGAATAGTGAAATCAAATTTTGGAAGTTATGGTAGGCAAAAGGGTGGAAAAGTATTGCAAAGCAAAGTTCGATGTAATTCGATGGTGAAGATAAAAGATGCAGTGTGGATAAAAATAGCAGGAGATTTATTTCTAAAGAAAATATGAAATTCACCACTAGAAACGAAGACTTGGAAGAATGACTTGAATTAGTCCACCATTTATAGTACTTCAATGAAACACCACGAAAAAAGAAAATGATAATTCGGATAGAATAATATTGAATGATAAAATGTGTAACATGACCAGCATATACGTTGAATCATTTATGAAATAAGGTTCGTAAATAATGTATATCTATTTTGTAATCACGCACGTAATGCAATTTCAAATTTTCATTTCAATGTTTCAATCCAATTTTTCATTTAGAGATGTTATGATAACAAAAAACTTTTACTAAAGAAGTTCAAATACATCACGAAACTGAATCTTATGGCTTGATGAATGTTTTGAGGAAATAAGCAGAAAATTAGGTTTTATTCTTTCTACAATTCAATTTCAGTGAACTGTAAAACGATGCTTTAATATTTTTCATCTACGGTAGTTTAACTAAGGAAGGTACAAGCTTTTTCGAGAAATTCAACTAGCATAGGTACTTAGTTATTTATTGACAAAGGTTTTTGGTCGTTTATGTAAGTAATAAATTTAGAAATGCTAATCGTTTATGAATAAATTAAAATCGGGAAGTTCATGAATAAATTAAGATTAAGACTGAGAGTCTTCAACCTTTAAAATTCCATTTTCATCATGAGTTTAATTGCCAACAAAGATAAGTGAAATTATATGACTCCTCAAAACGAAGTTTTAGAAATTTATATTGCAAATTTGAAACAAAGCATGAAGTGCCTAAGTGTTGGAAATGATCAAACAGAAAATATCGTTTTTGTAGGTATTTATAATTCTGATTCATTCATGGATAACTGCACAGATGGTAAGTCTAAAATAAAATTATTAATAGGATAGCCCAGTCATCCAGGAATTTCCTAATCCGACGCATTTAATGCGTTTCCAACTGTTTGTATGCAAAACCATTGTCTGAAAACATTTTATTCCAGTTTACTTTATAATATCATCGGAATATGTGGCACAAAGATCACCAAAATACTAACTCAACATTAAAAATTATATCTATAACCTATGACAATAGTTAATACTAAAATTGAAGAGGGTGATTACTTTGAAACGCATTAATGGAATAATCAGCACAGTTCCAACAAAAGTAAGGTCTGGACTTCCTATAGCAAAAGATTAAGCAAATTACGGCCTACCTGAACATCATCGATCCTACAGCTTTTTTGAAGCAACACAAGAGATGGGCTTTGCAGCTCCCAATAACTTGCATTTCTAAAATCGTCTCGCTGCAAATAAGTATCTCTCTTGCGCAAATAATCTAAGCGTCTTCCCCAAATTTTCCCAACCAGAAGCAGGAAAAAGAATTCTGTGAGGTTGTCCTCCAAAGGAAAGTAGGCCAACAAAGAGCAATTTCTCACACATTGAATCCTGGGTTGAGTGGCGCAGTGCAATGAATCTCCACAAGGCTAAATCCTTTCCTTATCAATAATCCATAAATATACAATTCTGAAGAGCGATTCCACATAATCCATTATGCTTAAGAATTATTCCTGATGCAATATACCTTCACACTGCAACAAAAATGCATTTTATAGAATGTACCTAAATTAACAACTGCACGATTCCGACGACAAAGAACAAACATTTTTTAAATATATGATTAGTTGAAATCGAAATTAGAATTCCCAACAAATGTAGAGGAATGAAAATGATCAAGTAAGTACTGCTATAATCAAGAAGTATTAGAACGAAATTTTGAACTTTTCCAATAACAACAAATCACAGCATGTGATATAATAAAATATAATTTAGCGTAGTGATGTGAAGTAATGAAACAAGTTTAGTAAGAGCTTGGTGAAGTGTTCCCTTAGTGCTTAATCACCTTATGAAAATAGAGAAGCTTGAAGAAAAGCAGGGAAATCCAACAATACACTTTACAATCAATAACATACATGCTTTGTTGATTTTAAATGTCCGTCCATACAATGAATGAGGTCGGGTAATTAACAGCAGAATACTGGATCAAATAACGCTAGCGCAACAAGTGATGAATAAGAGAACGTGTACAAGTCAAGGTGAGTGAGAATGACTTCCACTATTACTGTACGATGGACTATATTGTGGTGAACCTCGAGAAGCGCGACCAACCGGAGATCTAGAACGGGAATGAGCACGCGACTCCCCATTATCTTCTTTCACTCGAATGTAAGAGGTTTCACCCTGAAAATTCTTTTTTCATTTCATCTAATGAAACTATCAAAAATATAATCATACGGTAAAAAAACATGTAGGCTGAAAGTGCGTAGACATACCTCATGTGATTTGAATTTTGTATCATCAAGTTTACGTAAAGCATATTTCATATCTTCATAACGACTATATTCCACAATACCAGTGCCATCACGCAACACATCCGTATAGCAAACATCGCCTGCTTCACGCATATGGTCTTTTAAATCCTGCCAAGAGCCTGAAAGAGTATAACATTTAGCAAGGATAAGTAAAAGTTATATTACAACTAAAATTGATGAGCCTAATCAAATTATTTCGCGAAATCAAATGAAAAAGACCGAGAAGTTCTACTCAAGTATATTATTCACTTATTGATTTGAATGGATTTTTTAAACTTGATTAAATAACACAGGTTTGAGAGGAAATTACCTGAGCTCGTTGAAAATGCGTTAAGTACTGCTAACAGAATAATTCTTATTAAGCCACTTGTTCTTTTTTTCAAAGCATTTTGCGAAAGAAAATATGACATTTTTCAAATGAGACAAACCTGAAGCCGGCAAACCCGAAACTATAACGCGGTAGCTTGCTCGACGACCTCCACTGGAACTGCTACCTCCACCACCGTTTCGCGAGAGGGATAAGTTTCTTCCAGAATCATACGGCCGTCCTCCGGGTCCTCTTGGTCCTAAACCGCGAGGAAATTCTACCCGCAACCGATATCCCTCGTAATCATAACCATCACGACCGCGAACAGCATCCTCCGCATCTCTGAAATCAACATTGTAAAAATGAAATTGTACAGTCTTAGAGAGATGTAACAATGATATCACAACAACTAAACCGCAGTTTCAATTTATCCTGTAAGCATAGAGCAGATTAACCTAAATTAACAAATTGAAATCAATGCAAGAGGCAAAAGAATATTAAAAATGACGCAGACCTCGCATCTTCGAATTCCACAAAAGCGAAATATGGTTGTCGTCGATCTTTCAAGTCGACATAAAGAACTCTGCCATATTTGCTGAAGATTTCTTCCACATCCTTCGCTCTAATACTTGTTGGTAGATTTCCAACGTAAATACGGCTTTCTCGTGACATTTATCCTTAATTGGAAAGCTAAGAATGCATAAAAAAGAGCAGAGGTGCAACAATAAGCTTATTTCTGGAATTAATACGATAAAAATTTCCACAGCAGTTCCGATTATGATATGATAAAAAAGTATCTGAGATATTACGAATTACTGACACTTCATTACGCAACGATGTGTATTTTAGGACAAACTAAATTTCGTTTGTATTCATGGCGTCATACAACATTTAGTGGAGGAGAGAGCACTGAGTGAGATGAGAAAACTAGTCAAAAAACAAAAACACTATTTAAACTGTCATAACACAACCATGAACAACGCGGCCTATTCGTAATTGACATGCAAATCTTGATGGACGACTATGACGTTCCCAAAACTTTGGATTGATCAGGTCACGATGAAATTTTTACGGTTTTTGCATTGAACTCGAGAAATAACAGACGGATGGTACATTTTGGCAGCCAATTACTATCCTTTAGAAGTTAGTCATTATATGTGTTATGTGTAATATATAATGCGAGAATTCATGAAGTTTCTAAATAGTATGGTTGCTCATAAATTTTCCGTCCAATGAAATGAACATGCACAAAAGACTCCACTTCCTTTCCCTTGTGGTGGAGTATTTATTAATTTCCAAGTTCTTATTAGGAAAAATATGTGATTTCGTATTTTGTGGCATTGTATTGTTATCATTTCTCGGAAGGATGTGTAATAGCTGATGAGCAGTTTTTCAATGCTACAGTGTACCTAATTACAAAAGGGAATTGCTCCTCGACGCATCCTTGTAGTGCTCAAATAATTTGTTTCAACTGTTTCATCTACTCTTTGTTGCATCATCCATTTTGTCACTGATAAGATATAATCCAAAGCCTATTTCCGGTAATCAGCTAAATGTTTATCATATAAAAGACAATGAAGTGGATAGGTTGTTACAACACAATTTTGATCGAATGTTCAAGGAACAGTACGTTCATGAGCAGCTTCGTCGAATTTATTTACTTGACTCAAATATCGTTTTAAATTTTCTGCCACAAATAGCATCTCCTGAAAATAAAACCGCTAATAGTAAATTGATTATAGTCGCAACATCATCTTTCCCCACAGCACTTCCCCACATTAATTTTCAACTTCCGTTTGAATTCCAAAAATCATATTACAACTTGAAATTCTTGAATAAATTCTCATTTTACTTGTGAGAGCTGTTGCTTGTTAGTGATTGCTTTGTAGAATGCCTGCAGCGAAACAGCCGATTCCTTAAATTCTTTCTGTTTCGCTTTAAATATGGCGTAATTTAAACGTATCTGAGCGCCATCATTCTTGTCAAGTTGAAGCGCTCTGTCGTAAGCTTTGTTCGCATTCAGAACATCATCAAGATTCGTTAGTACCACTGAAAATACTCTTCTATTCTATGTATGAAGTCTTAAACGATAGGATTTCAGCTAATATGCTTTCTAAAATTACATATTTCGGACAATTTTTCCAGAAGGTAATACTAGTTACCATTTACTTATTTATTTTTTGAAGCTTTCAGAAAAAGGAAAAACGATTTAAGAATAATCTTTGCTTGGAATGAAGAAGTGGAACCTGCTAGTGCCATGTAAGGCATCATCGAACGAGTGTTTAAATTGACAGCCGATGATAAAAAATGATAAGCAGATGCGTACTGCTGCATAGCATTATGTACTATGCCAAGATTGTAGCAAATTTTCCATTCAAGCGGGCACAAATAATTAGCCTTTAGGAAAAAATAAATGAATTTAGAGTAAAAAACAATTGGTAAATTTTCACTAATAATTTTCTCGAAGATTTTAAATATCTAAGAAAGTTTACCTTCTTCAGACAGCTTATTGCTGCAACGCATTTGCTTTTACCAAAAAAACACATGCCAATATTATTCCACAATGGTCCATTATATTCACACTTCTCTGCAGCTATTCTGTATAGAAATAATTATTAAATCAAAAAATATAAAGTATGCATCGTTTATTTATTTATTTGTTGATTTATCGTTTGGAATCAAAAAAAGAAAAAGAATCTGTACCTCTTTTTGAAGTTCTTCATATTTCTTATTTCTTAGCTACTTGTCAAACGGTTACAGAAACTGCAACTAACCTATACTTCGTTAGAGCAACATCGTGCTCACCACTTTTTTGTATGATAGAACCAGCGGCCAGAATACCTTGTGGATGTGTGGGATCATAGCTGAGGGCTTTGCCAAATGCATCAAATGCTTGGTCATCATTTTGCCATCTTGTATAAAGCAGTCCCAAATTTGTAAGAACTTCAAGATTCTCTGGTTCCAACTGCAATCGTCATTTTAGAAACTATACCACTGCAATAATTTAAAACTGATGTAGAAATCCACATACATGCTCAATACCTTAAATGGTTCACGCATGAAGAGGAATTTTTATTGCTGTTAACTGTTTTGTGCATTTCATTTTACAGAAGTCTTCGAAAGGATTTATTTCTGTTTCCTTTTCGAAATCTATTTTCAATTTTTGGAAATCCAACTTCTGGAATTCCCTGGAAAAGTTCTCTGGACAAATTCATAGTGATATTATGATGCAGTTTGCATTAGTTATGCATTATGTTACTGATCACTTCCAAGACTTACTTCCAATGCTTTCTTTTGCGCGTCAATTGCTAGTTTCATATCATTACGTTGCTCACATAATCTAGCTAGAAACGTCAAAATTTCAACATGTCGTGCAGCTGCTGGAGCTGCAAGTAAACATTCTTGCGCCTGAAAAGTTATTCGAAAAGATTTATCTAAAATAAGTAAGAATAAATCCGGAATAAAATAGAATGTGTAGTTGAATAGGAAAGCAATTTTATCAATAAATTGCTTTTGGCAGTGATAGATGAGAGACAAATGTTTTCAAATAACAGGAAGCTTGAAAAGAAATTTAGCATACTTTGAGTGCAGATTCAGAATCCTGTTTGATGTGATACAGTGCCATTGCTCGCCAATAGTATGATTTCTAGAATTAAACATCATTATTTTAATCATTCAGTATAAATTAAAGTAACTTCTGCAAAATGCACACTTGAAAAAAAAGACACTCTCCTAGTTTTTAAAATGATTATTTAAACTTATCCAGTCCGTTTTGTTCATCTTGATTGCATCCAAAAAAACTTCTGATGCTTTAATATGGTTTCCGAGCAAGAAATGCAAACAACCAATTTCACGCGTATAAACAGCATTTGACGGATTCACTGACTGTGCTTTCCCAAACCTTAAAATTGAAATTAAAGTTGGAGGCTTTAAAGAATAATAAAAAATATGAAAATGACTATTTTGGAAAAAAATTCTTAATATTTCAATAGTATAGCTAATAGGAATTGAAATAACTAACCATGTTAAAGCTTCACGAAAATTCCCTTCGATTCGAGCTATTTTACCTCTAGTGAAAAACGGATACTCGCACAATTCGTTGTACTCATCTGCCATCTCCTTCAATTAATTTTTAACTGTAATTTTAGAATAAGTAATGTAAGTATAAATTCATTTCAGAAATTAATGGAGTGATTTAATCTGATTGATTCTCTACTAGTGATCATTAAATTATGGTAACCTTTATTAGGGCTTTGCATGCATTAAAATCTCTGCGAATGAAATGATGATGAAGAATGAAATTCCTGCGATCGAAACCATGGAGCTCTCTTTTTTTAGTTTTCGCCACAATTTTTCCACTAGCCATCTTAGGCACCGTGTCACCATTACGTTCGACGTTATCCTGATCCAGGTCATTTTCCAGCGGAATCAATTTATTTTTAACGCCGATGTTCATGGAATTGGTGGAATAAGATCGATTGTTATTACCATTTTCTTCTTCATCATCAGACATTTGATGTCCTGAAACCAATGAAAAACAAAAAGAACATACACCGTTTCAGAAAGTCACAAAAATAATTAAAGATTCCAGTGGATAAATCTGATGTCGCACGTAAACTAGATTACAATTCCTTCTAAAAATATGCTTAACGACCAAATTGAAGGAGCAAACTTTTTACCCAGTCGTTTTTTCTAAAATATACTTTTTGCTGGCAAAAATTTCAAGTCATTTTTCTTGCTTCATGCTGACACGCTTAAGCCGTAAATTTCTTTCCTAAGTTATAACCGTTAATGAATGTTCTGCGGACATAGAATGATGGAGATGTGATAGATAAGGAGTGATATGTTCTAGTGATAAGTTTAAAATTGTCCATCGAATCGTATTTTGCGAATATTTTGATGCATAATTTAGGCACCAAAAGGAGTCAAAATGAATGAAGTTTGATAGATAATTTAGGCATCAAAAAAATCAAAATCAGTTGAAAATAAAGAGTTAGGAAGATTTGTTATCATCTGATGAAGTGCAAGATAAACATGAGAAACATATTTACATTATCATGATAGTCAACTGTAACAACTGTATGTTAAAATTTCTCATTTTGGGTTCTTTGATAAAAAAAAAAAAAAAAAAAGGAAAATTTCACAGTATAGACGCAAATCCTCGTTAACATTCCGGGAAATGAACAAATGAATCTAGTGTGCATCACATACCGAATATGGTGTTATGGTGTTACCATAGATACCAGGCCATTTTTTGCCAACTGAAATAATCACTACTTCATCCAGGCATACTTTTTGTCCAAAGATTTAGTTGAAAAAATGCTCCGAGTATTGATAGGCTAAAATTAAAGGATCCGAAATATCATTAGTTCATCAACAAATGATTAAATGATTAGCTGAATGATAGTAGATTATTCAGTACACTACCGTGAAACCAATTAGGCTTATTAGCTGCGCTACACTGATTCATCAGGCAATTAATATATTAAAAAAAAGAAGAAGAGAGAACAAAAAAGAAAAAATTAAAGAGTTTATAAAGTACTTTTATAGTTTTATTTACAGTATGCGCTACACTGATTCATCAGGCAATTAATATATTAAAAAAAAGAAAAGCCTGATAAGCCTAGTGATTGTTGTCTACAGTAATGGATCGAGTATATAATGGAGAAAATTTTCAATGTGCTTTCAAAATATGAAAAGTTGGCACCTTTTCGCTGTAGAGATATGGAAGTTTTGCTCAGTAATTTACATCACTTAAGGTATTAACTGATATTGTATTAAGGTATTTTGAAATGTTGTTCCTATCTTACTAAAAGTACGTCTAAATAAACATTGTAACACATGAAGTTTTCTCTTTCGCTCATATCTAAGTTGCTAAAATCTCAAAACAGCCCGAAAATCCCGGAGTAAGAAAAGAATTTCAGATTCTCCTCTGCATGTAGAATATATCTCATCTAGCAATTGATAAATTTTATCAGGTACTTTTCATTGCAATATATACATTCATTTACATATTATTTTAGCATTTTTATGCGTAATGAGTCAATTACTATTAATTTCTGTCGAATGGGGTCATTCAATGTATTGCGATATCAAATGACCCCCATCCCGACCAAAATCAGTAGTAATTTCTGATTTTCACACAGACCATGTAATTCTGTGTCACTGACTTGGCCATCAAATTTGATAAAGGAAGGACAAGAAAAGACGGGATGTTCTGTCGTGAGATTGTAATTAAGGCTTAGTATCTAATGAATTTTTTGTATCGAGATGGTTGCTAACTATTAACTGTTACGAGATTTTGTTTTATTTAATAAAAAAATTAACAAGTGCTGCTACAGATATCAGAATTGACAAAATAGAATGTATTAAACGAAGTCAGCTTCTTTATCATTGATAGTGAGTATTCTATGATTACGGAAAAAATTTTAGTCCATCGAAAATAATGCAGACTTTTTATAATGTGTCACGAAGACCAGGTGGTGATATATATTTAATATCTAATGATATTGTGGTTACTTGGAAAGACAAAGGATTATTGTATCTTTTTTTTAGAAAGTAATTTCAGTTAGAAGTAACGAAACAATTGATAGATGGTTGCACTGTCATGCGGCATCACAGTTATCGATTTAGAAAACGGTGAAGTTGAATTTCCTGTAAGTTTGCTGTCGTATTTCTGATGTGCTTCTTTTTTTTTTTGGGGCGTTTTGAACACTGATTAATTTTGATGTTGCAGCAAGGAAGTGCAATTAAGTGCGAAAATGGCTATTTATTGTTAATTGGAAAAGCGTATTTCCGTTCAGAAGTATGTAATTGTACCTATCTTTTTTTCCTCTTTTTTTGTTTGCTGGGAAGATAGGAAGTTATTTTGCCATTTGCTGATAGAAAGCTTCATAGGAGCTTAATCAAAGACGAAATGGAAAGATGAAAGATGAAGTGAAAAGATGGTTTTTTAAGATTTCGAAATGAGCTATTAAATTGCAAATTTTTAGAAAAGGAAACAATCTTGATAGCAAGAATTATTCTAAATTAGTAAGATCATTTTTCACACATTCTATTATTACTTCAAATTAATATTATTATGTATTTTGATGAATACCTTAATGCTGAATGGACAGTTTTTATCCATTTGGAAGTTTCAGGCATGTCTTCCATCTAGCACTATTTGCTATGATGAGTGCAAAATATTGGCGGAAAAATTAAGTGCATGCAAACTGATTAGTGAAATTATTGATATATTGGACGATCTAATTGGTGGTTGGGCAGTTATTTATTACAGGGTGAAGATTTATGTTGTACAGTTATTTCGAAACAAATTTGTGTTCCTGTGCGAAATTTAAACAAACTCTGATAGATGGTTTTGATTTCTTTTTCTAAAGCCGTACTTTTTTCACTCATTGTTCTGCTCCCTTTTTTTTTGCAGAAGGGTTTGAAGAACTCAGAAAAGATTAGAAAGAATAAAACAGCCCTTCTTAATAGACAAAACTTACTTTATCTAGGTTGTTAAAGTTAAGCACTTCTCAACTTTGAACTGGATTTCTAATTTTTGTTATCTCTTTCATTTTGATTTTTTTTACGTTCTCGCCACAAACTGCAATGCTGTCACCAATATGTAATGTACCGGTCTATTTTCGATTATTATTCTTACAGTAATTTAGGGATTTCCTTACCCTTGTTGGAGTGGGCAATTCGAAATTCATCTGCTGTTTTATTAATTCGCTCTTATGATTTTTATATCCAAAATCGAATCTAATTTTTTGGAAAGCGATATCGTTTGAGTTCTGAGCCTCTTTTTCTTTCCACTACATTATGATGTATGTTCATTGTTTTTTAACAATTATAATGATTGTAGGTATTAGTCAGAATAGCAGCTGTTATATAAACCTGTGAATTATTTGCAAATATTTAATTTATTTATTCCCTTTTTCAGGAAGACTTGAAGAAAGTACTGGTTGGACGTGATGTCTTTGGCCGAAAAAGTTTGCTGTGGAAACGAATAGCTAAAAAATTTTATTTTTCTATATTCGCTTGCGATCGGCAGGTAATTAGTTTTCATTAGTCATTGTTAGATTAGCTGAAATGTTTTTACCGTCGACAAGCAATGTCTTTTATTTTTCTGAAGTTTTCCAATCATTTTTCAGTGCAGCAGCTGGTATGATGTGCCACCGGGTACGGTGACTGTTCTTGATTTATGCACCGAAGAAAATATCTCTGTATTTCATGTTTTCGAAGTTAACGGGCCATGGATAGAGCAATTTAACAAACTGAAGCGGGTACATAGGAAAGCAGTTTCGGAAAGACTCATGCTTTCATATGAACTATCTTTAAAAAATGTTCGTTAAATTATGCTTCGTTTGTTTTATAAATGTGATGATGTTCCTTAAATTATAAACGATAAAAAAGAAGTTTAAAAAAACTTATTATTAAAGTTAAACTTTCATTTTTATCGAAGGTTATGAAATTATTAAAAATATTACGATATTATTCTTTTTTTCGCAGAAATGGAAGAAGCAAGAAAGAGAATAAAAGTTACCGAAGTGGAAAAGTGACTATAAAGATGATGTCTAGAACTTTTTATTAAATTTATTTTGTAAGATCTTAAAACCAAATGTTGAGATGTGTCTTATTTTATCTGCACTCTTATCTGATGCTTTTCTCTAGGTAAACCGCGAAGATATTGCGACAATCATGTTAAAGCGGCTGGAAGAAGCTGTATATCGTACAGTTTTTAACTTCGATAATTCTACAAAATGTATATCATTGTTGTTCAGTGGTGGTGTAGACAGTTTGTTAATTGCTCATTTGATGGCTCGCTGTATGCCGCAAAATGTACTGTTCGACCTAGTGAATGTCGCTTTTGACAAGGGAAAGGTATAAAACGTTCCTTTTTTTATTTCTTCTTTAACTAATAAATTTTTATCTATTTTTTCGAGTGAATGGAAGTTTGTTTCAAGAATTACGACGAAGCTCCAGATCGACCGCAAAGTAAAAAAGCTTTCAAGTATCTGAAATCTTGCTATCCTGAACTATCTCTTCGTTTGCTTCTGGTTAATGTTGATCTGAGTGAATTGGTATACTGTCGGAAAAAGTACATATCAAGTGCAATAGCCCCAGCTTGCTGTGTCTTAGATGATTCAATTGGATGTGTACAGTGGTTCGCCGCTCGTGGTGAAGGATTTCTGTTCGAAGATGAGGAAAAGCCTTTTATATCTGGAAAGTTGGTAATGTTCATTTTATGAAATATTATATTACTGTTATGTGCTTCGAATTCTTAAGAATTTATCTGTCTTGACTGAATGTAAATTCCTTTCTATAAATTAAAGAATTTTAGTCAGTGAAAGTTGGATCGATTTATTTAAGTAAGTTTTCAAGTTGGTTGAGATATTGTTGCTTTAGATCAGAAGCTAGAACTGTAGTTGTCGGTAGCGGTGCAGATGAATTATTTGGTGGTTACATGCGGCATAGAACCACCTATTTGAAGAGAGGAAGAAACGCGGTAGTGGAAGAATTGTGTGAAGAACTGAGAAGGATTGGTGAAAGAAATCTGGGACGTGATGACAGAGTGGTCTCAAGTCTAGGCAAAGATCTAATGTATGTGCCATGAATTTACTCACTTACCTTTCACTTTTTCGTTCTCATGCATCGCTGCAGTTAAAAGACTGTTAATTTAATTTTGATTAAATGATTCTTGGTTGCTTTGTTCTATTTTTTCTATGCAGTTGACTTGTGAAGAGATCTTTACTTGAATAGCTCCTGGTCCAATTCTATTTCACTTTTCAGATCACCATTTCTAGATGATTTATTCGTTGAATGGGTTACCTCTCTACCTCTCGAATACAAAACTGACTTTACGCAACCTCGAGGGATTGGAGAAAAATGGCTGATACGAGAAGCATTAAAGGTAAGTTGGGTTAGTATAGTAAAGTGGATTTTTATGTGCATTTTCCATTTGCAAATGTTTTTTAGCTATTGGCAACACCACAAATGTTATGCTGCACTCCGAAACGTGCCATGCAATTTGGTACGAGAATAGCAAAATTGGAAAATCGAGAAGAAAAAGGAAATGACTTTTGTCCTAGACTTTTGGAAGAATAATTTTGGTGATATTGTTGTTAATGCATATATAATTTAACTTTTGTTTAAAGCTGGAATCTGTTTTTTACATAAATAAGAATTTAGTTATTCTCATTTTGTCGAAAAAATCTTAACAGCACATGCTTTATGAACAAAAAATTAGATGATTGGAATGAAGCAGACAGAGTTCGGGAATATATGGTCTTCAGGTACATTTAGAGACTGCGAAATTTGAAATCCTTAGCTTGAGTAAGCTTGGGAATTCCCTCTCTACGAATGAATCATTTATTTATGGTTTAGAAAACTTATATATTTCATGTGAGTACATAAGAATTTTTTTGAAATATTTGTGCAAAAATGTTAGTGCATTTAATGCATTATCACATCTTCGCAAAATTCAACATATACACTTCATATCGGTGTTAGGGATGAAAATGATCAGTGCAGCAGCGTCACTTTCACAGCTGAAAGTGAATCTTCATATACTTCGCTGCATGTGAAGATTCACTTCGTAACTTCGAGCAGATCACGAAGAGACTACGAGATTAATAGTATATGAACTTATCTGTGCAGGATATTTCGCAGATTGAACATGAATGATGCGAACTATCGCAGTCATCTTAAATTGAACTATCGGCAATTCGTCGAGTAGGTGTGTTCAATAATATAATCTGTCATTATCGAATTCCGATTGGTAAAAAGACGTTAAAGTTCTAGTTCCACAAGATTGCTTCTTATCAAATCTGTATTTTTCTAGTAAAGACTCGAAATCCAACTGCCGGACGATTCATTACGGATTGTTAGTGGTTTGATAATTCTCCTACTGGGCTAATTAATACTCACTCTACATTTTTTTTTTCACTGCATTCAATCCATGATTTGCAAGCAAAACTCGTCGCATGATATTTGTATTTCAAAACAAATATGGGTATTGTAATTTATTTCGTTTTCATCAAAGTCTGCAAGATTTATATGATGAAAAATTGCTAATAATAGTTGGCACATAAATATGCTCGAGACATGATACAAAATACTATTGATTTTATCGATATCTTTGCAAAAATTTTCTGAATATTCTTCGAAATAAAATTTTTCGTTTTAAGTTATGCATCAAAGGAAACATTGCTGAGAAATTTTTTTTAACTCCTAGCTCTGAAAATTTTGAAATTTGAAACAGGGACTCATACTGATGATGAAACTTGGATTTTGTTATTTCATCATTAAGTAAGTTCGAATAAGTAGATTAAGAAAAATTAGTCGGGAGATTTACTGTAAAAAATTATTTCGTACGTATAAATCAAAGAAACAGACTAGTGAGACTTAAGTTTCTCGAACGGTAACGTTTTGTTTTGATAAGAGAATAAATTTGAATGGTCAATTTTCCGTAAATCAGTACACTGATGCAAGAATTTGAAATTAAGAAATGAAATTGCAAAGGAATTGCAAATTTCAATTATTTGGATCCGGACAAAATATTTCAAAATGGAGCAATCATCGTATAAATTCATAAATATCATTGCAAAATTCTGACAAAACTGATATAACGTAAAAAACTTTGAAAACTTTCTTACTCCAAAAGATCTTTTCGAAGATTAAACGACTGGATTGATTTCTTTTTGAATATATGTTAGGGTTATACTTCATCTTTGGAAGTGTTTACTATCTTAACTGATATGATTAGATTATTCATTTGGAAGCTAAGGTGGAAAAGCCGTTTTATTGCTATTATGATAAGAACTAATTCTTCATTCAACAGAATTGATTTAAATTAATGATAACACCCCGCAACTTCTCGTAGAAGGTTAAAGCATAGATTCAATAAGGAAAGTCGTAGAAGTAAATCTTTGAATTAACTATGTTCCGTTTGTTTTGTTTAATTGTTTTTACAACTCTCTTTAGTAAGATCTGAATACCAATTTTTCGATTACATGTATTTCTATAAAAGGAATAATTCGGTTTGGCAAGATTTTCTTATTGATTCAATCATTTCACATAAAAGAACTTGGAGATTTCTTCAAGTAGATAACCAGAAATCATAACAACCAATATTATTAACTGAATTCTATTCTTGTTTCCTTTTTTTTTTTTTTTTTTTTTTTTTTTTTTTTTGTTTTTTTTTTTTTTTTTTTTTTTTTTTTTTTTTGCTACTTTTCGTTTTTCAAAAACTTGCATTTATATTTTGCTATCTTTTAATTATAATTTTAAAACAAAAAGTGATAATGATGATCAAATAACTGAATATTAACATTCATGAAATTGTGTTGTGTACTGACTTTCGATACAGCATTAAAATGTTCTTTCTTATTTATTATGAGCATATTATGCAAAATTTGGAAATAAAAAGTTTCATTTGGAAGCGAAACTTCGTAAATGTTGATGGAACGTTGAAATTGGGTAGGTTCAATTGGCAGCATATAAAAAAGTTCTTCCAAACTACCAAAATGAGAATCGAAATCATAACATATTCAGTTCTCATTTAAAGATTAAACAAATTTGATAAATTGTATTCATTTATCGTCCATCTGAATATTTCTGAAACCCGAAAAAAATATGATGAAATCAACCATAAGGATATGATTAATTATCATTTGTCAAATTTGAAAGTAGAAAGAGAAATGCTAAAAGATTGCAAATACGGAAGTTTGTTGCATTTATAAATCGAGAACTTCATTTGGCTTGAGCGCAAATGAACCATTGATTACGCAAAAATTGTTTGAATAGTTCTTACATCAAAATAAACAAGTTTTTTTGCAAAAAAAAAGAGATTGCATGTCGGAAATGTTTTTTTATTAATCAATCACTCACTCAACAAACATCTTTATTTTTTAAATTTACGAAAGAAAAAAAAATGGGTTAATGAGTTGAATTGTTTCCATTTTTCATGCCCAATTCATCGAAATACTATCTTTTTAAAATTGGATTACTTTTCTTCCGACTTCCTAAATAGCAATGAATCATCATGGTCCAAGTTTTGCTTTGTTATAAACTTTAAATTTAAGCATATTTTGCATGTTTACATTGCACAGAACACATGACAATCAATATATATGCAAATATTATACCATTTATTACTATCGATCGTGTGCATAATTTGATGTTATGAATGTTGGTGTCCAGTTAAAATGAAGCGGCACTTATATTTAATCTCAAGTTGGAAAGTTTGTTATTTGTCATCTCTGATCGACGAAACAGTTTTAAAAATCATTATGTGAATAATTGTAAGAATGCTAACACATACTATAACCCGATTTCTTGGATTGGACGGAAATGAAACGAACAGAGACCGGTTGAAAAATTTGCTTGGCTCAAGGTTCTTCACGTTTCAACTCATCATTTCTCCTCCTCCTCCCCCACCCCCTAATCATTCCTGATACCCACCCCTGCTCTGATTTCAAGGAATGTCGCTTGCAAGCGAAAATTTACAATCTCTTTTTCAACAGAAACAGTAAGCAGTAGTTTTGAGATTCATCTCATCCCCAACAGAAACAACAATTTTTTCGAATATTTTAGAAACGAAAAATGCGCGATGATACCGTCTCCTTATCAAAATCTCATCAATCGACCAAATTCACCTATTTTATGAATTGCTTTCTTGAACGGACTGCTCACGTGGCTGCTGATTATCCACGTACGGTCATCGCGGTAAGTGAAACTTTTCTAATCTTCAAACTTTTAAAGAATTACTATAAATTACTGTGGCAATTCATTGTGCGTTTGTATTTTCTTTGTGAGACATGACCTAGTTATTCGCTTAAAACAACGACGATGTTTGTAGATGCATATCTTGAAACTTAATGAGGACATAAATAAGATCACGGTATTCCCGTCCTATTGTGAATCTGATATGTTGAAGACATTAGGTTAACGTTATTCTCGTATCATTTGGATATCTGATATGTTGATTTCAGTGACTGTGAAAAACAAATTTGATTGAAAAATCGTATGGATTAGTATTACGTGGCAGATAGGAATACAGCAGTTTCTAAAAATTCGATACAGATTTTTTTTTTCCCCAAAATTGTATCTGAGTTTCGTAAAATATTTAAATTTTTGTGTTGAATTTTATACAAAATAAGTTAATAATTAAAAATTGCTTCGAAGTCTTCTAAGTCTATTTAACAGAAATATGAAAATATTATAAACATGTAAATGCCCGTCCGACAATAAAAGTAAACAGTTCAGAAAGATTGATCCTTCAATGACATTAAGAAAGCTATCTAAAAGCCTGATCAATCTTATTATTCTGATCTTCTCAGTGACGAACACTGCAATTGAAATGTTCCAATTCCCATCTTCTTCAAGGACTTTCCTCAGATTTTCCTAGCAATTTCAACTTTTTTCTTTTTTGATTTACAAATCTCGGTTGTCAACTGCTTAAGGTAGATATTTTAACAAGCTATGATAGAATGATGAAATTATTGTTATCATAAGTGAAAATATCAAATTTTAAATTTTGCTTTTTTTTCTATGATCTAACATTTCGGCAAACTTCCATGCGATGACCAATTTCGCTAAATAGCGTAATATTCCAAAATCTTTAAAAAATTTCCAAAATTCTCGGTCATAACTTGCTGAATAATCCAAGAAAATGGAAAAACTAGTCTGGAATGTGTATGTGTGTGTTTATGTGTATGTGTTTGTATATGTGCTTGAAATTAAATAATTAAAACCTGTTCCAATTCTTTATCTCTTTTGCCCTGAAAAGAAGGGGAAGGGAAGAAGAAAGGAAAGAATAAAATGAAGGTTATTTCGCTGAAGTGGTTCTCCAAATTTAATGAAGATATTGACAAGATTTGGAAACTTTATCTAATTTTTGCTCTAATGAGCCTTTTGAACGCAGTATTTGGATTATCAAACTGATTGGAACAATTGGGTGCATTAATTTATGAAAATTTGGTTTCTCTGCAAAAATCAAGTGTTCCGAAAGAACTTAAAATAAAGTGAAATTGACTTGAAATTATGGTTATTAGAAAGAATTTAGTGGTACTGTGCAAGTGATTTGATTAAGTTAATTTTAACATGTGCAGTTTTATGCTTTTCATGAATAAAATCTAAATTTCACTACATCCCATCATATGAATTTTGAAATTTTAATAATTTTTGTCATAGTATTTGTATGGAAAATCATTCCCGCATAAGTTATTATGATTACTCAATTTATTTCATTTCTTCCATTTCAATCAGCGAGCGGCAAATGCATAAATGAAATGAACTGGCTGAAAGAAGGAAAAAAAGAAGTTAATTCGTACCTAGAAATCAGAAAAAAATGTGAAAATCGTTAAAGGCTTAAAGATAAGGCAAATGAAAAAACTCAAATGAGCATTGGAGAAGTAAGTCGAATTGTTGTAAAAAATTCCAAAATATTCAATCAAGCCTGGTGATTAGTAATGGAATTGTTAAGTGTGCATGATTGATAGCCATTTTAAAATTCGTCCTTCCAATTCCCATATTTATTCAAAAATTGAATATGACTAATAAAAATGACTTGCTGGAAAATGCTCATATTAAATGCGTCACAAATTATTTATTAGATGTTAAAAACACTAATAGATGTTAGTGTATATAATACCAAACTACTTGTATGACAAATTTCAGCATAAAAATCATTTGAAAATAGAAATGTACGTCTCATTTTTATAAAATCGAATACTCAATTTATGTGAACCATTTAGGTAATCAAATTATCTCCAGGTTTCTGCTAGAATGGGATTTTTTAATTTTCTCATAGCTTTCAATTCATCTTATCTTCATTGCATAATGGCAATCATTATTGATAATATTCGCAATTCACTGGGTGCTCTAAATATTTTAAAAAAATTAAATATTTTCTTACAAATTTTACCTCATTAAACATTCCCGTCCTCATTTCCTGGAGATTTTTAGTGGAAATTTTTGACTATGTGGTTAAAGCCTATTGATAGACTCTTAAAGGTTACATTTTGTTTTCTATCAACTTTTTAAACTCCTTGAAAAATCCTTGTTTTTGGTCTTCTACCAGATTAATCTTTTCGTGAAGCAACCAGATGGCAGGAGTTCATGCTTTAGAGCAAGTTGCTTATTTTCAAATTTAAAGTATTGTTCTAGAAACCCTATATTACCAGCTTGAATGTAGATATATAAATTGAAAATACTAACAATTGGCTGTAGAATTGATTCTGAATATTCAAATTTAAGCTGTCCGACTCATCAAGCATATTGTGATAACAAATTTTATATCAGAAATATCATGAGAAATTCTAAATTTCATGCTATCGATTCAATCTTTTTATAAACTAACTATTGTGTATATTTTCAGGTAGTAATACTGCTTACTATATTAGGATCGTTAAAATTATTGTTTGTAAAACCGAAGGATAATCTGCAATCAGGTTATACACCACCAAATGCTCGAGCCTTCAATGAATTAGAAGTTTTTCGAAAATTCAACGATGGTAAAGATCCGGTAGTGGTAATTATCATTGTTACGGCAAAAGATGGTGATTCCGTTGCTCAAGTGCCCCATTTAAATGAAATTTTAAATATTGTTGACTATGTGGGGACACATTTTCCCGTCAAGAATTTTACCTATTATCGAATGTGCAGAAATTTTTGTGATGTCAATGAACCCATTCGACAATTCAGAGTAAATTATTTCATCGTTAATTTTTCGAAAAGTCATTACTATTTTGCACTTTTTTTTATATATCTAAAACAAGTTTTTGCCATTTCAAGTAATTCCGGTAATTGGATTTTTTATTTTGAAAAGTCGAGATTTACACTAAGAAAAAGGGACTTTACTAATCTCTTGAGGTAACTTTTTTTAAGTTTAATGCGAACAGTTAATTTTTTTTTTTTTTTTTTTTTTTTTTGAAAGTGTTTTATAATGCAATTTTTCTCGCTGTAACTTGCTGTAGGCTTTTTTTACTACTATTATAATTATTGAGTGCTCTGAATCTTAATAAGTACTTATTGTACTAACATTTGTCAACATGAAGTAGAGTGATTAGAAAGAAAAAAAAAGGCTTAGATGCGTTGATTTTTGACATTGTCGGCTTACTTCTACAACTTACATTGTTAATTAAAGGGTGGCAAAGGTTAAGGTCAATTTACATGACATTGGTTTCCTTCTTTCCTCCAATAAAAAATTACAATAAAGGTCAAAATTTGTTAATTTTCAGAATGGATTACTTCTGAATACTGCGAGACATCATGACAGAAGCAGAAATGATAGCAATACAAACAACAGTGATGATAGTGATTTAATTAAACTTTCATTTCCCATAATGCAATTATTTGGCCGTAATCTCGACTTATCACCGTACTTCTTTGGCGTTGAAGAATACCCATCCGGTGATATAGATCGGATTTCTGGCACAAATATCAAATATGTCAAATTGGTGGCGTTACATTTTCGAACGCCGCGACCGAACGAATGGACAAACGATGATGCGTTGCACTGGGAACGTCTCGTCGGAAATTATTTTAAAAAGTAAGAGCTATTTTTCCTTCTAATTCATTTTAGTGCAAAGAAACAGAACAAATTAGCAAATTAACTGATATGAAATAAAATAAAATTGAGTTACGAAATCTGTGGATTTAATCAGGAATGATAATCATGTGATGTTTCAGTTCACAGTGCTATAGAAAAGGCAAAAATTTACGACTTCCCCACTTCCCGTAATTTCTATTTCTTCTATTTTAAAAGGCTTTGACACTGTAAAGATATTTTTACTTGTTATGATCTTCTTCTATTTGTTGTAATCGGAACAAAAGATGATAATAACCGAATTCTTTTCGACAGTACTCGTTAGCATCTTGAAAAGTTCCGTAAAGTATCTAAAATTTAGATTCTAAATCAGAGATTTTTGTATTTTACCTAGCAACTAAATGATCCTAATGGATATATTTGCATAATAAAAACTTTCTAGTGAATACAACAGCTCGTTAGTTCGACCGATCGCATTTTCCGTGGCTCACACGCAAGATGAAATCGTTCGTGCAGGCCTCGCACTCATGCCTTACATATTTGTCGGTTTCATTTTAATGTGTATTTTTGCTGTTACAACAGTTAGCATCAGTTCAGCATATACGAGACAGGTTATTTTTCAGTTCAATCATTTGAATGTATTTTTATATTTCTGCAGTATTTCGAAAAATTTTCTCGAAATCTCATTAATGATTTCTGGTTCCTACAAAGGAAGTTTATGAAATTTCCAGAAAGACTGTTGCTAAATAAATTGGCAAACTATAAATTAAAAAGCCATTTTTTAATTAAAAATTTCTCAAAATTTTATCACTTTTATTTAATGCAAGTGCATAAGTTTTACTCGGTTATGGAAAAAAAAAGTATCCGCACCAGTTTAACTATTAATTGACTCAAATTGAATGTTGCAAAGCTCTTGGGAAATCCGAAAAAAATGGCATCATATGTTTTCAGGAAATTTAATTTCAATCCTTTAATATTTAAGAAATATCTTCCAACGATGTTACCAAATTAGAAGCAATCTGAATTAGTCCATAAATATCATAAAATAATGAATTGCTATCTGATAGAATCCATAACAGTCTTATTCAAATATTCTTCAAAAATTTCATCGCGATATATTTCAACGTATGAAAAATATGCTGCAGATAATTTTTGCACATAAAAAGTTACATTTTTATATGAGGAAAAAAAAATGTTACTTTTTACGCGAAATGTTTGCAAACTTATTGAAGAGCCCGTGTATTTGATAAATTCATCTTTTCAAATTTGACAAATGTCTCATGAAATATGAAACTTAATGAAGCAAGTTAAAAAGTTAACTTGTTTAACGAAAGGAAGAAAATGAGAAGATCTAAATGAATCAGTAAAGTAAACAAATGTAGAGAGCTGGTATTCTTCGGTAATCAATCGTTTCAGTGATATATGTTTTTTTCAAACTTTTCCGTTCGTTATATCAATAAAAATAAAATATAAAATTTGAAATTTAACTCATTACATTACAGTTTTCCACAATCAAAATCGTCTATTCTCTGATCGGATGTATTACACCATTGATGGCAACATCAACAGCTCTGGGCCTTCTGATTTTGTTTGGTCTTCGGCCTGGTTCCATCCTTTGTGTTACACCGTTTCTCATTCTAGCTATAGGTATTAACGTTTATATTATCTGTAAATGATGTATTTACTAGCGAAATATTAGAATTTAATTTGCGGTCATTATAATGCCTACCACTTGGATTTAAATCTGAAAAGATCAAGAAAAAAAAATGGCTAGAAATCGATTTTATTTTAGGTGTTGACGATGCCTTCTTAATGATCAGTGCATGGAACAGGATAGATATTGAGATGAGGAATGGAATTGTTTCGTATAAAACAATTCGGGAGAGAATGGCACTTGTAAGTTTGTTATTTGTTTCCCGAATTTTGTTTTGATAAAAATTCGCATCGTTTTCAGTGTTGCTTAAAAAAAAAAAAAAAAAAAAAAAAAAAAAAAAAAAAAAAAAAAAAAAAAAACACGCCTGTTTCATTACAATTATAAGGTTTCATTAGGTTTTAACTGATATTGGACCATCGATAACTATAACATCATTGACAAATATGTTAGCCTTTGGCATTGGCATACTCACAACACCAACACCGGAAATTCAACTGTTGTGTATTGCCAATGCAGTAGCCATTTTTCTGGATTATATATATACCATAACGCTTTATGCTGCTGCAATGTGTATTGGAGGAGAAATAGAACTGAAACAAAACAGTATTTATGCAAAATCTATTGCTTCTGAACGAAAGGTTCCGGAACCATCAATGGTTTGTTGATTTTATTAGATTTTTTTCATTTGAAATGAAATGGAGGAGGAAGAGCAAGGTGAAGTAAAATGTGAATTGTTATTGTTGGATTCAGTTCATATAGCTCAAGAAAGATGCTTCTTTTTCGAATAACTGACTGTTATTGTCGAGTTTGAAATAGCAGCATGAATTTCGAAAAGTTATGCATCAGGAATGATAGAATGAAATATTATGCTTATGTCAATTAATATAAATACCGTGTGTTGGCCAATTTTCTTTTTTGATGACATATTATACATTCAAAGTTTTAACCTTACTTTTTCAGGCCACAACTCTTCTGCAGAATTATTGCAAATATCTATCAAGTGGTTTCACAACAATTTTGACGTTTATATTGCTTACGATTTACTTGACGAAGGGCATTAAATATGCGCTAATGGCGAAGGGTTCTTTGACACCAGAAAAATTATTTTTGGCTGATTCACCTATGATTGAAGTACTTAAGCAAAACTTTTCTTCATTTCACTTTCAGTTTAACTTCACTATTCCAAAGAATCACAAAAAATTTTCAGGTAAATGAGCTGCACAGTAAAATTATTATGCCATCATACACTTTCGTGACGGTGTTCATCTCAGAACCAGGAGATTTACGAAATTCATCGAAACGAGAACGTATGAAAGAATTGGTATCTGAGTTTGAAGCAATGCCTGAATGCAAAGGCTCCAGGTTTACACATTTTTGGCTTCGTGATTATGAAACGTATCTGGAATCAAAGAATGAAGAAGGTGATGGGAGTGATTCCGATGATTACATCTCAACTGATCTATTTAAATTCCTGAAATGGCCCGAGTACGAATCCTTAGGTGGATTCATGAAATTCGACAATCAAACTAATCGGTGATTAATTTTTGATACTCCAGTGAATATTAATTTTTGAGCTTCCACTTTCTTCTTCAGAAGTGTAATTTGTGATTTTTTGGATCTGGAATGCAACAAATAGGATATGTCCTGATCTCGATTTTAAAATATAGCTTTTGGCATTGCTAATTGAGTGCGAGATGGAGACCTGATTATTTGGATCTGTACAAGATCTTCTGATCACCGGAAATTTATTCATCAGATATAAAATTTTGAAAATTGATGTAAAGTTGTTATAATTTGCTTATATTGTTTAATAGGCTGAACTTGATCATAAATTAACTTAAATCTCAAGATTTCGATAACAATAGACGATGTTAATAGTGTCTTGGAAAAATCTAAGAAACTTTTATTAAACAAGTTTCAGTCTTACAGCCTTTTATGTTACGATTGTTTATCATGGTAAAAATCAATCAGATTGGACACAACGATTGAAAATGCTAAAAGCGTGGCGAGCAATTGCAGATCGTTACAAAGTATGATTTTCATACTCTATAATGATGCTGGAAAAAATGTAAACAAATAGGAGAAGCTTGTGGAACTAATTTACAAAATTTCAGGATTTCAGGACTGAAATGTCATGAACTTTCTGGATCACTCTATTTATATACATGCACGTCCTGCATAGTTGAATATCAGCTTTTATAGGATATTGGAGCATCAGTCTATGAAGAAGAAGCTTTATTTACGGATCAAATTGATTCTTTGGTAGCGACGACTTTGCAAACATCTCTTGTAATACTGATATGCATGGCAATGGTGTGTTACATTTTTATGCCTGACCTTTTCACCGTACTAATTGCAATCTCATCAACTGCATCAATATGTGTCGGTATGCTCAAGAATTATTTCATACTTTCAAAATTTAAATTGTAGAATTAATTCAATCAAAATTTAAATTGTAGAATTAATTCAAAATCAGCACATGTAAGATTTCGCAATTGCTGTGAAAATTAAAATGGTTTCCAAATTGATTTTTAAAGGAGTATTTGGTTTCCTGACGTTTTGGAATATCGATTTTGATCCGGTTTCAATGGCAACAATGATTATGTCTATCGGTTTATCGGTTGACTTTCCGGCTCATATCACCTTTCATTATCATCGTACTGGATTGAATCCAAATCTGAAATCGGTGCATGAACGACTTGCACATTCGTTCAGCGTTATTGGTTTTCCATTGCTTCAATGTAGTTTCTCAACAGTGTTGTTCGTCCTAGTTCTGCTACTTGTTCCTAGCTATATGAGTGAAGTATGTATTATTTCTAAAATTTTAATTACCATTCTTCTAATATATTGATTTTCTTTCGATTCCATTCTTAACTTCAAAATTTTAAAACTCAACAAATACTTTCATTTAAAATAAGGCTTTTTTCATTATAGGTTTTTACAAAAGCTGTAGTCATAGTAATCACATTGGGAACGCTTCATGCATTAATCGTTGTACCAGCTGTTCTTTGTGCTTTATCAAACGTTTATCAGTACTTTTTGTTCATGAAGAATTATAAGGTTATCATTTCTTGCATGTTAATGTAGCATAGCCTTATTAGAAATTGATTGCTACTAGAGAAATTCTTATCATTTGTAATTGAAATCAAATTAAATATATATTTTTTTCTTTTCTTTTTTTTTTTTTTTTTTTTGCAAATTTGACATAGAATTAAACATTGCATTTTTGAAGATTTTAAAGATTCTTAAAAGAGAAGATCGTTTAAAAATTCGAATGAAGGTGATTATTAATATTTTATAAAAATGCTTAGAATCACCATGTTTTTAGTATAGCTAACTCATTCCTGGATCATAATTTTTTCGTAAATTTTAGCCATCATTCATTGGTACAGCAAAAGTAGCTGATTCATTTACTACCGTGGAAAAGTGACGATCTGCATTTCACACTACCACAAAATCCTCGATAAAATGACAAGTTGGATAATATGCAATTCATTGGATTTTCTATAATGATAAATTTTTTGTATTTAAACCAAAATAATTCGTTCAAATGAAAATTTTGTCATATCTTACTTGTTCAGATTCCAGAAATCAAACTGTTGAGAATAATATGCTTCAAGTTCTAAAAGAATTTAGAACTATATGACAGATTTGAAATACTAATATCTTATTGGAACTGTTTTCCTGCTAAACAATAATAAAGGAATGAAACTGCCAAGTTTTTTATGGTGTTCCAGTTATTTGAATAATTTCGAAAACTAATGAATTTATACTTGATTAAACTGGTAAACAAATTATGACCTGTTATACTTCTTTTTTTTCTTTTTTTTTTTTTGTGAATGAAAATTCGCAGCTACACAAAATGAGTGAAACAGCATCATGAAAGACAAAGTTTCAAAAAAGTATGCGAAATAAAGAACTATTCAAAGCTATCGGAATCTTGCTAGCATCTTTAAAGTGAGAAAGAATTTTTTTCATTCCTTCCTTAGGAATTCTCAATTCAAGTCCGCTAGAAGATACTTCACCGGAGAATAAAACAATCATTCGGAGTAAATAAATTTTGCAGCTGAGCACTATTTGAAAGATGTCAAAGGTCAGATATTCATTCACAGAATATTTCGTAACTTTTAACATTTATTCTATATACTACAAGTCACTAATTAGACACAATTTGAATGCATGAATTCAGGATTTGCATATTACCACCCCAATAAACCAGTGTCCTTTCATGAGTTAAGCTAAGAACGATCATGTATCAACTTCCATGAAGTGTGATATATTGAGAAGTGATTTGAGATTTTATGATTTCTCGATGAATTATCAAATTAATAAAAGTCTTGAAACAGCATACAAATCTTGTTCTGAGAAAGAAATTGAATTCTTTCTTATTCTCTGAGCATCGTAAACTATGCTATGAATTTGGAATAATATTTTCCAGAAGAACGATGAAAAAAATCATAGTTGATTTCATATTATTCAAATTAAGAGACAGCTGAAGTGCCTGAACATCACTACAACATAAGGATTCACAATATTCAGACAATTAGTGAATGATATAAGTGGGTATGAAAACTTTGAAAACAGAAGTCTTAATTATTTCAGATAAAACAGCATTTTTCAAATCATTGATATCCTTGCTTCGAACTAGTAGACGGCAAATAATGTATTGGTATTCTTCGTTATGCTAGATTTTGTTAATAATTCTTGAACATTTGTCGTGATTAAGTATCAGATTTTTTAAGATTCAATTCATTCCAATGTTTCATATTTGCAGGATGGTTTTCAGATATAATTTTATTTGGAAATTCTACCTTTTTCAAATGAAACTGATCGTTAGTCTCCATAAATTTTTTTGTAGGAGAAAATTTATCTTCATACACAGATGAGTGATCCTCCATTAAAACCATTTAATCAGTACATATCTCCACTAAACACAACAACAATTTTTCCATTTCGTCTGCAAACTCATTTCAAGTTTCAGCACATCTTCTAGTTGCTTATCCTCACGTTCCTGCAACTTCCTAAAAGCGGCAAAAAT
The DNA here is from genome assembly GCA_028564675.1 of Onchocerca lupi. Lineage (NCBI taxonomy): Eukaryota > Metazoa > Nematoda > Chromadorea > Rhabditida > Onchocercidae > Onchocerca > Onchocerca lupi. The sequence goes on from JAOVVO010000037.1 coordinate 55,049, forward strand.
TGGATAAGCGAAAGAAAATCGAAAAATGTATCTAATAATCCAATTCATTCAGATATTACCTTATTCTTCAAAAACTTTTGCAACTCGAAAATTCTAAAATCAATAAGCATCATCTTTTGTCGTTTTAAAACAATCTGTTAATGAAAATAATACCTAGTTTGATTTTCAATGAGGATATCTGGAACAACATTTATGCAATCTGAAGTCTGGATCTTTGCACTCACCTCCTAACTCGATCATTTCTTTCAACTTCTTTATTATAATGATGTTCAATCATTTAAATATTTATGAAAAAATTGGATAAAATTGTAAGAAAAAATTACAAAGCAACAGTTGTCATACAATCGGTAATGCCAAAACCAGTAAGAGCACTCGTTTCAAAAAACAGCATATCAAATTCCTGCAAATTTAGCGAATATTCCTAAATTAGTCGTAATGTGGGAACGTTTTTATCAAAACTAAAATGGATAAAAATACTTACTTGAGCAAGCTTCTGGCCATGTTTATAGGTGAGGATTCTGGCCTGGTCGTTCGCAAACAAATCAACCTATAAATTTGAACTTATACAGCTGATAAAAAGATCAAAGTATATCCAACTTTAAATTGACATGATCGGTACTTTGTTTATGGTAAAATTAAATAAAGGGAGTTGGAATGAAGTAAAAAATTTTAATTTCTCACACAGACTTGTGTGGCAAGACTGAGGGAAAATGATCATCATCAGTTCAAGGATGCTTGTTTTCGAGAAAATATCAATTATTATATCAGCAATCACAGTATTTGGAGTATTGAAAAAATACTTTGTTCCCAACCAGACACATTACACAACTTTCGTCTACGCCAGCTTTCACGGAGGTAATCCAGTTTCGAACATTTAAAAATGACTGTTCCGAGGTTACGTCATACATCAGTATAACACCATCTGCTTTTCGAAAATACTGCTTTGTTATACTCCGAAATCTACAATAAATACCGCATGAATGGTATATTAGTATCTACGAAAAGTTTGCAGAAATAATGAATAATTAATGAGTCAGGGATTAATGAATGCAAAATGAGCAAATATGTTGATCAACAGAAACAAAAAGCGTCTTTAACATGTCCTGCCATTTAAAAGCAGCAAAGTGGTCCTGAAGTATGAAAAAACCAATCCAGTAATACCTCATAACAAAAAAGTAAATGCATAAAGCATTTAGGAAACTAAATGGTTTACATCAAGGAGAAGTTCATACGTTTTTGCAAAGAAATCCCGAAGAAAAAATCCAGAAATGGAAACCTTTCCTGTCCAGCGGTATCCCACAATTGCACAGCAACAACACGATTGTACAGACGGATTGTTTTAACAATAAAGTCCACTCCAATGGTAGCATTAAAAAGAAATTTGAATTGATTGTGACAAAACCGATGTAAGAAGCAAGTTTTACCAACAGCTGAATCACCCACAAAAACTACTTTAAAAATACGATCTGGTAAGTAATCTGGTCTTGTCTGCAAATTGTTTCAGAAAAGAAAACGTTCCTCTTTTAAGCATATTTTTAAGCTAGAAATGCGATTTTAAAACTCATATAAATGAATTTCAAAAGAATTATATATTTATATATATATTATTATTGTATATATGTAACAGATGATGTATACATTCGTAAAAGTTTTACGAATAAAAACTATAATCTGCCCACTTAATCTGAATCATCTAAACATGAATTTATTGCATTATATGTAAGAAGCAGAGACACATTTAAATTTTAAATTTATTTCCGATAGACGTTATTTGAAATTGACTTAAGCTTTAATTTTGGAATGCTAAAACTTACCATATATGTTGGCTCTTCTTTATTTATTATTCCGCACTCCCGTAATTCCTGTAAATACAATTAACCTTACTGATTGTAGCGATTTAGACTGAATCCTCAATTAGATTGAATTATTTAAATACAGAAATTTGAATTAAATTTCTGAAATGAAATTTTAGGCAAACCATTTGGTAGTGTCAGTTTTTGTTAAATGCTTTCAAAGCATTTTGATTAACATGACCTATAACCCTTAAATATAATTTTTCGGTTTTTAAGAAATCTTTGATTTTTTAATCACCTTTCTACTTCACAATTTTAAAAATATTCGTTTATCCAAAACTTCTTATTTCAATGCTGTAACTATAATCCCAATTTTCATCCATTAGTGTATAATAAGTAAATAAGCACAATTCGGACAACAAAATAATTTGAATAAGTCGACTAAGAAGACGACTTCCGAGTTGCAAGGTTTCTATGTATTATTTATTTATCGACTAGAATAATAATAACTGCTATTTTAATGAAAACTTCTGATTGCATATCATTTTTCAGTTTCAAAATTTACTAAAACAACGAACATCAGCCAGTGATCGAGATCCTGATATTGAGTTCATTTTCGGAAAACATATATATTTGCTCGAATTTAATTGACTTCTCGTTTTCCTATTCCGCCTTCGCAAATCATACTGCTGTAATTCAACTCAATATTTTAAAAGTTACGTATAAATAATGTACAACAAATATTCTGCAAGCTAAAATAGTAATATAGAGATTTTCTATCCATAAATTTTCGAAAGATTTTCTTATAATATTGAATAAACATTAAAATGCTTCTTTTTTCATTATTTTCCCTTCATTCTTAATCTTTGGAAAAATTTTCAGAAAAAGTTTGTAATGACAAATTTGAAGTTTTCTTAGATATGAAATCATGGCAGTTTCATAAGAAACTAAAGCTACTGCATTTGTACTGTTTTGATAATTAAACACTGAATTGAAAAAAAAAAAGCACTACAAAAAAGGGAAAACATTGACGGAACTTTTATTAATGTATCTTTCAAAATCACTGGAAAAGTAATAAAATTGGCTTTTAAATCTTAATGCTTTCAAATCAGAAAATATGAGTAAAAAACGATTGCTTTGATAAGCGCAAGAAATAATTAAATTAAATATTTTCAAGTAATCAATGTCTAAAAAGCTTAAATTTACTATAGCTTCATATGGCTTATCAGCATGAAAAAAATTAAAGACACATTTTTGAAGTCATCAATATTATTAGATGGATTTATCATAAATTAATGATTTATCTTAAGAAAAATTCGTTTAAAAATTATTCGCTGACAAATTTCCATTTAAAACATCCATTATATGAGATGTACTTTAAAATTCTGTTCTGCTTCCATCACTGTTTGTGACGGAGAATCAGATACTGTTGATGAATCCGTGTTGTCTACGATAAACGGGTATTCCTCTGCTGATTCTCTGCAATGGATTGATTTACTTTCAAGTAACAAACTGGATTAAAAACTTAATTAGTCCTCTAAACTGAAATTTAACTGCAGCTTCAAATTTACTATCAACTTGATCTGAAACTTCAGTTGCAATAGAATAGCAAAGAAATTCATCAAATAAGTCAAGTTTTGGATGGATTATTGTTAATTGATCAAGGCAATTATTTATGATGATTCATGCACTTTTTGAAAAACGTAAGCACATTTAAAGGCAATTAAAATGCTTATAAAGTGGAATGTTTGAAAATTTTTCTATTTTGGGTCATAACAACCAAAAATTGAAAGCATTCCATTGATACTCCGCACTATCATCATTTCATACAAGATAAGTCTACAGGAATAGCTCCTACATGACGTTTCATTAAGGATATATAATTCGTTTGAAAAAAAGGACAAATGATTTTGAGGTGACAGTTATATATCAAGAAATATCTTGAAATGGAATTTTTTTTTTTTTAGAACTAAAAGTATAGTGGAAAATCATCCACTTGGTCTTCTCTTCAATACACCTACTGCACATTTTCTATTGCATCAAACGAAATAAAGATATGTGTACTGCAGAAAAAACAGCAATTGGCCTTTTATTGATTATCAAAAAGCATCATTATAGCCAGTATTTTTTTAAAATGCAACTCGTTCTCTCTACTCTTTGGAAATTTCTGAGAATCCACGAAAATATAATAAAATATCTTAAGGGAATTATTCATTTCTAATAGAAAATGACACAATAAAAAAATGAGCACAACTAAAATAAAGTGGTTAGGATTGTCCGTCGCAACTTTAAACTCATTTTTGGGATGAAATAAATTTCTTCATAATTTCGTATGAGTGAAATGTATGAAAAACGAATAATATAAAAGTGAACAATATTATTATCGAAAAAAAAGTATATGAAATATGGAAATGTTTCGTAAATGAAAAGCAACGAACATCGCATGAAGAACTGTTCCATTGCTATCTGTTCCAATTGCGGCCACTAATAGCTCGTCTTTCAGTGAACCCGTGAAATCATCATAAATTTGCTGACCTTGTTCATCTTGATCATACTTATATCCATTATGTGCACTGTATTGCTGTTTCTGTTGCTGTTGTCCAGTAATTTCTGATAATTCCTTACTTTGTGACGCCTTATCCAGCTCCGTAAGAATTCCGACAGAAACTGATTGTCTTAGAACTTTTGTTGAATCCATTGTTTTTCGTTCAGAATTCGTCGCATTTCCATTTATTTCTTTCTCATTTTTTTTCTGCTCATTTTCCTCCACTATTTTTTCGCCATTCTCTTCTGAAACTCCGTCATTTTTTGCTAAATGCAGCCGTTCTTCTGTCTCCTGAAATTATTCGTATCATTTAATTAATCGGCTGTATTAGTGAAAAACTGCTTCATTTAAAAATTTCAGAATCTCACCTTATCTACAAAATGAGGCTATTCATTACGCAGGAAAATCCCTTTAAGTTTTTTTTTAAATTATGAATCGAGGATATGCTATTTTCTGACCAGTGTTATTTGCTGGCAGCAATTTTGCCACGTCGTATTTCTGAATTACAGAAACAAGAAGTGAGCAAGTGATTTTTAAATAGAATGAAAGTTTTTTCATTTTCATAGCATTTAAATATTGAAGTAGATTTTCCATTTGTTTAAATAGGTTAGCTATTTTCGCATTAATATTAGTCTAATCGAAATGATTTTGCTGCTACAAAATATTCGGTCTTAAAGGATAAAAAGTTATCATTTAATACAATTATAAACCTTATAAATTCATGAAATATCATTTCAGCATTCAGTAACAATTAGTTAAATCAATTTATCTACCACAGAAATTAAAAGCAAACCTTTGTTTCTGTTAGCTGCGGATCACCGGAGGCATTTCTCAGAAGCATGGGTACTATAATATATCTTTGTTTACGTATTTTCAAATTATTTTTCTAATGCATTAAAAAAAAAATCAAATCATTTGCAGCATGCCAATGCAACCTGAATACAAGAAAAACTTACTGATATTATCAATGAATTGATTTTCAGTAATATAATTGGTTTTAAAAATATCTGCATTGTCAAAAAATAGTTCCAATTGTTGCTGTGAGATATTTGGTATCATTCCATCAATATGAGCCAAATCCATTTTTACCACAAATCCCTTCCCATTATGATCGCATAATAAAAACATTTTTCGGGCCTGTTAATATCTTGGATATTTTGCAATAAAGCCTTTTTGAATTTGTAGTTAATGACAAGAAGAAAATAAACTTTTTTATGAATAAATATTCACTTTGCACACGCGTCTTCGAAGTTCAGTCTGTGAACAGAAGTTTGAAAAACTAGGTAGTAACCTGTTCTATGAGCGAAACATCATCATTTTGAAGCTCTGGCGAAGAAGGCGATGAATTTTCATCTTCTCCCAACATAATGTCTACCATCATTGCGATACTGCTTTGAAAAAAAAGTAGTTCGAGCATTTTTTTTTTTGTTTTTTAAATTTAGCAATGGTAAAGTTACTGGTTTGGAAATTACAATCTAACACATTAATCAAAAGTGATTCATATTTCAGTCTCTTGAAGAATATCTGGAGCTTAGAGTATCTTTATAATGTAGCATTTGCAAGAATCGATTCTATTTAAATTTAAAATACGAAAAACAAGGATAAGTTATACATGAAGTAAGCAACAAAAAATTAGGAGAATGAGAACCAAGTATGATATCATATCATGTCATAACGAAAGGTCATCTTTGGCTGAAGAAGTGGATGTAATTGAAAAGTTTTAAAGTTAAATTTGAAAGTAACCGAAACTGCACACAGTACTATCTTGATGGACAAACAGTCTGCAGAAGGATGGGAAGCACTGAAAGTTGTTTACGAGTCAGCTTTGTGTGCACACCTGTGCACAATTTTTGTCTGTTCTTTCTTAAACAGAATTTCATAAATCGAAAAGCACAGAAAGCATAAATTTCTCATGAAGCTGCTATTGATATGGTTGATCCAAGTGCAGTTCAGCTATGGTTTTGAAGTCTGGAAGAGTTCTACAGGTTGCCGTGCATGCACAATGCACTACTTTTAATGCATGACGTGTTCGTTTCATAAATAGGATCTTTTTTACAGAATGCACTAAAGGCACTGCTTATCGTCATGGATACTTGTGAGAATAAGTTGTTTTTCAAAAAAGAAAAGATCGAAAATCATTCAGAATTCGTTTTTTCAAGAAAACATGTGCTTTTCTTGCTTTTACAAAACATCATAATACTACTTCGAAAACAAAAGTTTGTTTGAGTTAGCGCTTTAACTACTTTGAATTATGCGGTATCTCGTCCTGGATTGCGACAAATGTAATATGTTCTATCTAGATCCAGAATAATAATGGCTATTCCAACTCATTCCTTGCCTTTTTTATCTGGGTCCACTTTTGAAGCAGGAGCTTTCAAATACTGCAAAACTTAGTTACTTTTTCATATAAGTAACTAAATTTTGCAGCATCCGAAAGCCCAAGAATTCAGGATTACTTTGCCTTTTTACTTTCTATTGTCATATTTCGAAAATTTCGGATCTATCAAAAAGTTAAAGACACTCATACGCGTAATAAAACTATAAATTTTTGGAGAATTCGAAATTCGAATAAATAGTGTAGCTCAAATGCTGCTGAGAAGAACAAAAAACCTTACATTCAGAAATATAAAGTTGACCTTTGACATGCTGCATAAACAATTTTTGATTACGCCTTTTTGGTCAATTAGAAGCAAAAGATGCAGGCGATACTTGTACTATCAGAGTAATCACAATCATTGATAAATTTTATCGCCAATATTCGGCGCCGATTACAACATACTCAACTTCATCCATCCACGAACCAATGCTTCTCATCTACCTTCTGTTAATCATGTTTTCATCACTTCATATATACATCTTTATCAGCCAATGACATTTTATCTTAATCATATCTACAGGAACCAACGCATAAATTCAAAATATTTTGCTGCTTTCACTAATCTTCCACAAATATATTTAACATCATTTATTGGTAAATTGAAAAGCACTCGTCTCATTAATAAATTTGTGGAATTACAGTAAGATTTTAGAGATATGATATTATGCACTTTTTTTTTCCTTTCAACGTCTAAATATGTAAATTCAATGAAATAAGTTTCAAATAAATTGAAGTTTTGCTTCTGATTTCCTAAATGAATCTGTCTTTTTTGTTTATTCGGAAAGCTGAGAATTTGGAAAGCAAGTTTTGATTCCACTACTGTAAAACAATCCATTAATCTTATTCTTCATTGCTTGACTGATTTAGCTTGCTGCATTTAAGTGGCTTATATTTTGCATTTTAGAATCAATTACTTGTTTCTAGTGATATTTACTTTAGTCATTTTGAACTTTTCATAATCGAATTTTATTTTATAATAGCTCCACCGTTATGTAAGTTAACAGTGAGGATTAAACTAAAATTTCTAAAAAATGGAAGCAAATTTTATCATTCTCAAACTTCTTGTAGTGCCTTTTCTTTTCTCACTGGAAACAGCTCGAGAAAAAGGAAAAAAATGAAGAAAGCTGAAAGTGCCCATACGTAAATTGTTTGAAGCAAATATTTTGATCGTCATCTGAGTGGTTGAGTAAGCAGTTGTTCGATTGAAGAAGCTATGCTTTTTTAATCCTTTTGAATCCTGGAGGCGTACGAATACCCATACTGGGAAAATGCCACCAGTCGAAGACGATGCCACAATTCCTTTTCCTGTTTTTCGTTTCCGCTGATCCATTTCTTTCGAAATTGAATTTCTTGTCCATTTACGTTTTCTATGGTCGCAATTTTCAAATTCGTGCAACCTATCTTAATTGTTTTCATTTTTCATGAAGTGAGTTCCTATTGTTACTTAGTTTGATTGATTCATCATTCTGAATTCCAATTTCTGATGTAAAGTTCATTATGAAAGAAATATTTGCTACAGATATGAGGTAAAATTTTTCTGCAATCAGAAGCAATCAGCTTCTAGATGTAACAATTCCAAAATGCATTAAGAATGTGGCACTTCTGGTATGCACTCTACATTTGAAAAACCTGGATGACCCTAATTCTTCAAACCAAAAAAAAAATGAATCGATTATTTTGTATTATGGAGAAATTAATGATTTAAATCATTTTTGAAAGTGCCGAAAAATATCATGCAGGAAAATTATGCTATTCAATAACTATTTGTCTTACAGCTATCATTTAGCATTAGAAAACGAAGACGAAATTCTACAATAGTTAATTCAGGACGACTTCTTACTGAGTCAGGCATTTTCAAAAGGAAAGGTGTAATATCAGATAAGAAATCTGTTGTACATTTTAATCTTCGAACTATGCTTTATGAAAATTTCCTCAATTTATAAGTTGATGATAACATATCATTTGCAAACATGGCTTTAAATATTGCAGTTTATTAGATTTTGCGAATAACAAAATTCTTTTTCGGTGTTATTCATCAGATCAGCTGAATAAACGACATTGGATTGGAACCTATCAAGAATTTATTTCGCTAAAAAGTTTTCCTTAGTGCAATGTCCAATCAAAAGGCTTCCGAAACTTTGAGTGATTATTGAAAAATGATGGCATACTGCAAAGATTCAACAGTCTAATTTTCGAATTTAAATTAAGGGATGGATACATTTACACTCGCATACGTACACATATCTACAGATAAGTGATAAATGATCTTATGAATTCCTTTTAATAAACGTGCTTTGAATGAAAAATCTGAAATTCCAATAAGTAATCCATATGAAATAAGTGAAAGATACTAATTTGATAATATATTATAACTTCCGCAGTGATTACTCAATTTTAGAGTAGAATGCGGAGAGAGCTAGAAAGTGACTGGAGAAATTTCTGGGATTTTTTATTATAAGGTTTTCATTTCATTTAATTGGATATGGATTCGCAATTTAATTCATTTTTAAATTATCAGCATCGGAAAGTTGCGAACAAAAAAATGTTTCACATGGAAGTAACAAAAAATAACACTTACCTTGCCATTAAAATGTTTTATAATGTATTTGAAAAAACATTGAAATATTTCAACGAATACAAAATTCTTGTCAAAATTTGAGCATAAAAATCGATAATTTTGCATAAATTGTAACCATATTCAAATATTAATTTCTCTGGCCTTTTCCGAAAAATGATTCATGAATCTATAAGAGCTCATTGATGATGGATGCGGAAATTTTGATAAAAAGACATCAGAATCGAATTTAAAGTAAGCTGCCGCAAAATAAAATGTCACAAGTTGAAGTACATTCTTCTCAAATAAAAAGCAATTCTCAGACCGTCAGATGAAGATATTTCGTTGACTCTAATATTACTATATATAATATATGATATGATAGCTGTTGCAAATGAATATTTGAAATGATAAAGGGGAAGAAAAAAAAATGATAAATAGGCGTTCCCATTAATAACTATTTCACATTACCGCTTTCCAGAACATACTCGTTTAAGAATCATTTTTAACTTTTCCCATATGCTTTATAGTTGCAGGAGAAATTTTTTTTTATATACCATTTTGCTAAGATTGTAAATTAAATATCTAAATTATTCATTCTTATTAATTAAGTACTTTTTATTCGTACCATTTTTTTCATTGGCGCAAATTTCAACAAAAAAAATGTAAGTCATTTTTTTTTTTTTTTTTTTTTTTTTTTTTTATAAAATAACATTCTAATGAATTTCAATTTCAGAAATTTTCTGCAATTCTCCAGAATTTTTATAGTCGTTATTTTTCTGATAATTATGCAGCAAATGTGATAGTCTTGTAAGATCATTCAATTGTTTTGAATAAAATTTGAAGAACATCATCTTCACTGAGATTTTTTTGACAATTGTGGTTAAAAAATTTTACATAAATATAGGAAGATTTTTAAATTTATTGATGAGAAGAATGTAGTGAAAGAAGAGAGAAGAATGAAATGGAGAATTTCATCGATAATTCGGAACTTTTCAGAAATTTTTCCACTCAATTGCAGTTAGTCTGCTGTTACAATTTCGTTGAATTTGCAATTTAAATTTCAGTTATTAGCAAAATTCAGATGAAAAGATCAAAGTAGAATAAATACTAGTTTATCAACTAATTTATCAGCTTGAAATAGACGCTAGTCAAAGATTCCTTTTTCATATTTTTTAAAAAACAGAATATTGCTAGTACTGAATTTCCTATCATGTTATGTTCGATGGAAATAAGGAAGGAAAAAAAAACTCTCCATTGGCTAACATTACGGTTTCTGCTGAACACTTAACTTTTATCGAAAAATCAAATAAGAACTGTAATTACTTTTTTTTTGAAATTCCAAATCCCGATTTTATCATTTTATTTAATTTTCTCATTTCGTTTATTTTTATAAGGGTTGATTTCTCCGATAATTGAGAAAATGCAATATTAGGAACGCGGCTAAGAACTCATTCAGAATCAATGGCACTTTTCGTTTAATAATCATTCCAACTTCGACGTCTTCTTTAATTCGTTTTTTTTTTTTTTTTTTTCTAATCCTCTTCAATCTCTTCAACGTTCTTTTCATTCAAAAATGAAATGTCCACTACAGAGTGTCCACTTTGTTTCAGGAGATGATACCACATAATACACTCCTATGTCCTACACTCAAACACACATGCAGAAGCTATTGAAGTCCAGTGGAGCGTATTTGATATACTTGAAGACGAGTGAAACATCGGCTTTCTTCAAATACGAATTCTGCAGATTTACTCGCAAAAAACCGAAACATCGTAAGGTTTCTGATTTTTGTCGTAGTCATTTCGCAAAATTAAAGTGCTCTTTTCAAGTGTTCTGTTATGACAGCTTGAGAAGTATTCTCATAGTGTGGACATTATTTGTGCAAGAATTGAAAAACATTTTCTTTCTTACAAATACATACTTTGATAAAAAAAAAAAAGACCCATTCAATTTGGACAATTAATCGAACAATGGAAATAAACCTCAGCTTTACCCAAAAAATCAAACTTCAAGTTAAAACAATTGAATACCCAAACGAGCTGATTGTTGATTAATAAAAATAGAGCTAATTTGCCGAAATAATGTTTATAAATTTAGTCTTCCATTCACAAAGTACCGCTGCTATCTTTTAAATTTTTTTTTATTGAGTAATAAAAAAATGAGTTAATGAAGAAAAATTTTTTGTAATCACCACAAGCCTTTTTTGTCCTCATTTCTTTTCAATCTATGGAATTCACAAAGGTGTTCGTTAATTTCATATATTTTTTCGCCAGCAACAAACTTTTCAGAATTTGACGATCCACACTATAGTATCCGCAAATTGGACTGTCTGAATCAATAATTTATTGGAGAAATAAAACTTTTCGGAAGATTGTTAATCTCTGCTTGCTCGTGTTTTCAAAATCCTTTTTCTCAATTGCTGAATGGTATTAAAAACTGCAAATCTAATTGTCTTTTCATGGCAGCTGAAGTTATATTTCTTTGTGGACTTTTTATCATAGTGATGGGGGGGGAGGGAGAGGGTGGACAGTGACTCATAATGCAAAGATCAAATGAAATTTTGCGACAAATCCACCTCATTTTATTAGTGATTATATATTTTTAGTACCAAGAAAGATAAATTTCCCTTGTAACCATATCAAAAATAATGTGCCATGTTCTGTTTTTTCGACTGGAACTAAATATTTTTTGAGGAAAATGAAACTGACGGGTCGCATTACTTTTTATTTCCTTTTTACATTTATAATCAATACTTTTATTTTAACAGGACCGGAGTTTAGATGGCACCGCATAACGAAACTAGGTAAGAAAAAACTTTAAGCTTTGCAAAATACTAAGGAAAATATTTTTGGTCTTTTTCGAACATTTTGAAATTCTGGTTTATAGAATTTTTCTTTTATCTGAGACTTGACGTCAGTTTTTTATAATTTTGGGTGGAGAAAATATTTATACTTTTGATAGGACTAAAAAAAAGGAAAAGCAAAATGCAAGGGACTTATTAAATCCGGCCTTATTAAATGTTTTGATTGATTTGATTTCTAGTTAATCAACTTTTTCGGACAAAATGGCAGTAATAAGAAGAGAAAAAAAAACTTATTTTAAACATTCAAAAGCGAGCTTAATTTTTCTTTTTTTCTTTTTTTTTTTTTTTCATTGAAGCAATAACTCATAAACTACATTATATAATGTTGAAAAGTCAAACTCGCACATATGCTCGGTTCGATTGCAAAAATCAAACAAAAGGCTAAGCAAGCATTTATAACAAATCATACTAAAATTTTCGGATATTTTCAGTAGGAGACCATTTGCATTTAAATTCGTGAAGAAATAAAACGAAGTAAAAGCTATGCTTCACCTGAATAACTTCCCTTAAGGTTTAGTATTATCTCATTTCCAAAGAAACAGCTAATTAAACTCTTATTTAATCAAAATATGTTATAATGCTCGAGTTGCAGGCTTGCTCCAAATCAATTTTGATCTTCCATCATTTGATAAATTTAGCGGTGCTATTTATTCGAAACACTGCTTCGCTGTTACACTAGTAGTTGATGGATTTAGTTGAATTTTTTTCCTAAATTTTTAAAATATCAGGCTGTATGATTGAACAATTAGCATAATGAAGTTGGTTATTCATTAATTGTTTCCTGAAAATTAAGAATAATCACTGAATTGTCAATACCAACGATATTTTATCTACTAATTCATTTTCTAAATTGTGAACAGATTATTGGAGAAGCGATCACAAAATTTATAGTATTACAGAGGCTTTTTTAAGTCGGCTAGTAACTTTTTGTTTATAGCATTTTCAAAGATGCTGCACCTTACTTCATACTTAACTCATTTAAATTTAAAAAAAAAAAAATGCTGACTGAGAATGTTGCTACAAATAATACCATTGTCCTTAGTCGCAATTATGCACTTTGACCTACTATCTTAAGCACCATGAAACTTTCTAAACTTCCTTATCCAGGCGTGTTTTACTGTTCAACACAAGTGAAGAATAAACGCTAACGAACTAGGGCAACAACGCTCATTATTTTTTGTTTAACAAAGCCACGAAAATGAGGAGAGAAAAAAGAAAGAACGGGAAAAGGATGAGGGCAATAATTATGGCGATCGTTTTATCCATACTATCATGCTTTGAAAGGATTTTAATGAAGAATAAGTTTAAGAATAACTTTATTTTTCATTTAAAAGAAAAAAAAAAACTTCCGCATAAAACAATCCTGAAAAAGAACTAAATAAATTGCGCATTGTGAAGGTTCATGATAGAGTAGTGCATGTTTGGAAAGGGATCTGCTATTTTGTTCGATTGGTTGGATTGGTTCTTTTTGATGCTGTTACGATATTGTACAATCGACAATAGCCTTCGCTGATTGGTCTTACACGATATTATAGACAATACCGTACTTATGCAATAGTAGAAATTAAGTGAACAGCATACAATGATAAAGAATATTAATGGTCGTTTGAATGCTTGCGATCTCGTTCTCCTTTTACTTCACCATTGTTGCTGCATCTATTTCAACGCAATTGCGATTGACGTGAACTGTGGCTCCTGATGAACTGTCGCTCGTGCTGTTAGACTTTTGTCGAATTTCAGCTCCCGTTGCCTGTCAAACCAACCATCCTTGAAATTAAATTGGAACTGAACTGATATCCACATCGAAATCTTCTCTCTTCAATCCTTTGGGGCACCTCTCTCTTTAAAACTATCTGCCTACTATTTGACCCTTTAACATTCGTCCTACATACAACTAATTACATTTCTTCAACTTCACCGATGTTGCATAGGAAAAAACTCTTACTCATCGGATATAAATTTTTATTGAATCTCAGATTTTCTTGTTACAGTTACAATAAGGATGTGACAAGCGCCCATATTTCTAGCAATAAGAAATAGTTCTTTAAACAAATTTATTGGAATAAAATTTTTTTCCTTTTACTTTCAATATATATTGCTTGCGAGAATCAAAGTTTCTTTCTTAAGATTTTTTTAAAAAATTTCATCTTGTTTTACTCACATCTTTCACTACCTTAATTCTCAACAATAAAAAAATCTGGATTTTAGTGTCAAATTTGCTAATCAATGATTAGTGACCGAATTTCGCTGAAAAATTCGCCAAATGGCAACGTTGAATTATGGAATGCTTACGATGTTAGTTCAGTTATCATCTCTCCAGGTTCGTTTCGAGAATATTCTCCCAAACATTAAGATAGTATGTTGTGATTTTGCATTTAGCTATGGAAAATTCTTGATGTAGACTTCCTATAAGACCAATAGACTCCTGCGATACATGTTAATCCAAAAAATTCTATATTGGTTCAGTTTTTGGTTTTTTTAAAGAAAATCAGTAAAAAATGAAATTAAGATACAGTGGACACCTTTTCATCACGGCGTTCATTTCTAAAGCGAAAATATTCGAATTGGTTGGGAAAATGTATTCTGTTTATCTTAGTGTTGACGGTGTTTATTTTTGGAGTGCTTTTGGCATTTTTAGTGGGGCATTGGGTTGCCAAATCGGAGAAGAGTTCAGATCAACTGGTAGGTTTCTCATATTTATCGATTCATATCTTTTCTAAATTTATGATATTTATTTGAAAATAAGTCTTGTTTCATTTTGCATGCAAGAACTTTTGAAAATTTGATAATTTATGAACAGTTCCTTTTCGTCCTTTCATCTCATCAGTTTGCTTTTTTTTCATAAGCATTTTATAAATCTATCTGAATTATTTTTCTAAGCTTTCCGATGTCCGCAGCTTCAAACTTTTTGCTATATCTCTGCAAACCCAAAATTTTTTTAGGTGTCTTTGATTAATTCGTAATTCGTATTTAGATATACGTAAGATTCATTTTTTTTTTTTTTTTTTTTTAGCTAACGCTTATGTAGAATTTATGAAATTGATAATATTTAAGATAACAAATCCACTGATTAATACAATAACAATATCGAATTCGAGCATTAATCCACTGATCAGTACTTCTAAAGTTGATCTGGTATTGCTGTTGTTTTAATCTATAATTATTCATTATCAGATTTGCTGCAAGATTTTCAGTGCAGTGTGTTTTTTGTTAAAGCAAAATTTCAAAAAGGCCTTAAATTTTTCATCCGCAATTTCACCTGCTTGTGAAGTTTTTGGCGAAACTGACACTGATTATAAATTTAAATCTAAATATGAGTAACTTTCAAAGCAATTCAATACTTTTTTTTTATAGACATCAAATAAAAGTTGCGGAGAACATTTTTCGTAGTGATATATGCCAGCTAATCTGAATTTTTGAATAACAAATATATATTAGGACATTGGAGAAGAAACGAAAGTGAAAAATATTACGTTGTTGAGTATATATCCACCGTCATCAAATTCTATCCCTCCAAGATCATTTCATTTGTCTATGAGTTCTGTCACAGTCCAAAAACATCGAAAAATACCTTTGTCAAGATTGCCCAGAACACTTCGTCCTGAACATTATGATCTGCAGGTATCCTATTTTACTGTTTTGTTAAAGCTTATTGGCAACTCACTTTCTCACATACTAGATCGGTTCTGATTTTAAATTTTCCATTACATGAATCGATATGAAGTGAATGAGCATTAAATGAATGAGCATGAATAGGTATGAAATAAACAGTAACGGTTTTGAATTAATTGGAGCATATAATTTTATGAAAACATTTCTTGAAGAAAGTATTGCGAAGTCTTTCAATTACCATATTTACAGCTTCTATCTAATAATATGAAATTATGAATTTCTTATCCTTAAATCTTAGGTAGACTTTCAGCTGAATAGCATTTTGAAGTGATTCTTTCTGGGCAGTTTCAACTAATGATATTATAAAGACTAATGCATTTCCGTTTAGTTAGATTTTACAAAGGTGACTTCAAAAGAACTAATTTTTGGTAATGTATCGGTACTTCTCGAATCATATGGTAATTCTACAACACCCTATGAAATTGTCTTCCATGCAGCGACAAATATACATATCGACAAAATGCGTCTACATCATCGAGGTTTGTTTATTCTTTGTTCTAATCTTGCCGGAAGACAATTTATAAATTGCATATTCTGAGAACAAAATACTCGCACACTTCGTGAATGCGACTATTTGTCGCAGTCTTTTATTTGATTTGCTGTAATTTATCATAACTTTTCAGGAAAAAATGTTGGCATAGAGACATTCAAACGGGATCAGCGTGCCAGGATAATTCAACTTTTACTCAAACAACCTTTGAAACATGGATGGTTCGCTTTTTTTAATGATATTAAGAACATGCAAGGATATAAGAACAGATTTGTGGGGGACGGAGAAAACTGGGATATTAGAAGAAAAAGATTAAGTGCCATGACAAGATAATATGATTTGTTATAAACTGATTGGATCCAACTGATCCGAAAGTTCTTAAACACGCGTCTTATCTATACAAAAACACGCTCCTATTCGAATGAAACGTTGTTGCAAAATTTCAAATCAATCGGTGAAGAATTTGAAGCGTTTTGTGGCAAGTAACAATGAACATTTACATTTTTATTTATATAGATTGATTCAAATGAATGCACTGCCAGAACATTACAGGTATGCACTCGAAATTCAGTTTGTTACGAAGATTTGCGAAAACAACAATGGAGGAGTGCAGTGTTATCGCGGCATAGGAAATGTAAGGAGTATTTGTATAATTCTAGCATTTATACCTTAAGATTTCTTTTTTATCTTTCCTGGAATAACGTGATATCGTGGAATATGTAGGATATTCATCAAAATACAAAATGATAGATGATAATAATATATTCTGTTACGTTTCCTCTTAACATCGCTTAATAAAAATCCAATTATTTTTTCATTGTTTCAAATGTTAAATAAAGCTGTGTAAGTTTGTGGATCCGGCATTTAATATTTCAGGATGATAATCTATCACCAAGGAATCAGCACTTACCAATAATCAGTTTTATCACAAAATTTCAGCCATCATTAGCCAGAACTTTTTTTCCATGTTGGGATGAACCGAATTGGAAGGTGTTTTGCTTATATAATTAGAATTTAACGGCAATAATTTTTTCAAAATATTTAAAAATTTTTACAGTTCAAGTCTTCTGTTAGTAAAAAAATTAATATAATTTTATGAACGTGATAAAAAATAATTCTTTCATAAATGCTTAGTAAAATATTAATGATGTATATTTCACTGGATTGCTATGAAATTCTAAACAAAATATAGACATCGAAAGGTTTCCAGAATTCCGCTTTCCGATTTTACTGAAAGTACAGCATTAGGGATCAAAATATTCATCATAAACTGCGGACATCTTCTGAAGATAACATCATTTTAAGACCACATATAACATCACCATACTACATTCAAGTTCGATCACCGTTTTAACAAATGCAGCACCACTTCATTTCAACCCTCAGAAGCAACGACGCTCTTTTGTTCGTACCAAATTTCGAGAAACGCCACCAATTCCAGCGTTTTTACTCGCATTTGCTTTTGGTTCCTTTTAAATTGACTTACTTCCATATTGTCATTAGACAGCATGAATTCTTGACTTAAATTTTGATTCAAAACTGTTCCAAAAAAATTAAATCAAATTTATATGCAAAAAATCAAAATTATGACGAGTTACTCAAACTAAAAATCACTCAACATATACACAGTGAAGTAAGTATAAACATTTAAGGTCCGTACAACAGTTTGGAGAGAAGCACTGGATATGGTGTATCACTCACTATATGGACATTTCCAGAAGATCTCGTCTGTGCCAAATTTGCTGCAAACTTTTCTCCTTATATGTTCGATCAACTTGCAAAAGAGTTTGTTGTAGGTTTCAATCCATATGTAATACAATTTGAGGCACAGAACTTTTCATGTTGTTAAAATTATTCGATTATTTAAATCATTTTGATAAATAGACAAGAGAACATTTTGAAAATAAAAATAGCGAAAGGAAATAAATCAAGTTAGACAGAACTGCATTAAATTAAAGGATTGGAATATTTGATTGCTTCAAAAAGTTCATAATTTCCTCTCATTATCATATTTTTTAACTGATTTAAAAGTCTAATCTGTGTGAAATTTTTGGCATGTTCCAGATACCATATCCTCTTTCAAAAATCGATTTTGTAGCTGCTCATTCATTTCCAAGTGGCAGTACGGAAAACTGGGGACTAATTGTATTCCAGAAGGAAATGTTTTTATTAGATTCATTGCTCGAAAGTAAATTTTCAAGAAATTGTATATATGATGTATGGACATGAAACTATCCTCAACATTGTACTGAAGCATATATTTCACTTCAAATTCAAGATAAATTTCATTTTCGATTAACGGTATTTAATAATTTTTATTGAGGTAATGCAAATATGACAGTGGATTTATTGGCTGAACAATATAATATTGAAAAAATCATTACACATGGACTTGTCCATCAATGGTAATCGTTCAAAAGTTCATATTGAAGCATTTTTTAAATGTTTTAAGAAGTAAGCAAAATAATTTCGATTTATCAATATCGTCAGGTTTGGAAATTTGGTTACTATAAATGATTGGTCTGAGCTATGGATAAGTGAAGGATTTGCATCGTATTACGTAAATGATTTTTTGAAAAAACATCGTCCAGTTCTAGCCATTAATGAATACTTCCTTCGTCTTTCTCAACTACTGTCAAGACAGGTTATTGAAATTTCTAAATTTCCAGTTCCATCTCTTTTTTTCAGAATATCTTCAATTTTCTTTCGTTCTACTGTGTTCAGCTGTTTAACTGGATTGTTGCAGACGTCAATTGAGAAGGTGCCGCTAGTAAAACGTTTCAGAACGGAAGCGGAGGTAGAAAAAGCTTTCAGCCCAAATCATTTATATACGAAAGGAGCTGTTATCGTCAAGATGATATGCGATCTGGTCGGTGAAAATAACTTCCATGAAGGTGTCAAGAGGTAAACGTGCGTGTGTTCTGGAAAATTGCGCGCGTTTCGAGATTTTGTTGTTGATGTTTTAAACCATAATATAGCATTATTTATCTGGTTGTGTAAAAAACCCCGTGAAATCTTTCTTTGATATTAAGATTTTTGAAAACAAATGCCTATAAAAGTATCGGACGATCAGAATTGTGGAAGGCGATGCCGGTTTTTACTAATCATGGTTTGGAAAATAAAAAGCTTGAAAATGTTATTGAATCGTGGCTTCTTAATGATGGAATGCCTGAAGTAATAGTAAGGTGAGTAAATATTAAGCAAACATAAAAAATATCTATGTTCAATTAGTCTGGAGAGCATCTTCAATAATTTCAAGAATTTTAGAATCACCTTCTCTGTATTTTTTGGACTCTTCATCGTCTAATTTTTCTAATTCTTTGTGAAATTATTATTTTTCCTGTTAAATATAAGAATGGTATAAAAGTCCAATAATGGTTCAGAAATATATACAGAATGATCGGATTTCGTTTTCCACGATTATCACAAAAGTTGTTCAAATTTTCTTTAACTTTTTTTTTTTTTTTTTTTTTTTTTGATAGAAACTGCAGCTTTTTTCTTTGATAATATTTCGAAGAAATTATTGGATTAATTATGAATATTTTTGAAATAAACCTCATTTAAGTCGAAACTACAAATACGGCAGTATACAACTTATCCCACGATCATCTGACCAAAACCGTTATGTCAATTATTTACGAGATGTTAGTCATGATGTAAAGAATTCCAAAGGATCCATTAAAAAAACAAGAGAGAAAAAATGGACGGGTAAATTTTCCATTGGCTCAAGAATTTGATGCATTTTATTCACTTTCGGAATTTTGTATAATAAGGTAGCACAGTCACGAAGTAAGCAGAGATTTTAGAAGCAGATGCTATTGCATAAAGTCTTATAGGTGTATCGGAGCAAACTGAAATTGCGAACACTGAAAAAACATCGGCATCCTTTCACATTGATTTTGTAGGTGATATGCGGACCAATTCGAAGAAACAAGAAGCTAAACGCAAACAAAAAGTTAGTCTTTTTCACAGATTTGTAGTTTTCGTGAAGTTAAATGCTTTTCATAACTAGCGCAAGTGAGGATTTTTTGGACAGGAAAATTTTTAAAAAATCAGATCGCTGATGGTCGTCTTATTGGTGAAATAAAAAAGGAATGTCGTCATCGGAAATTAAACGAAAAGTGCTGGTCATCTCGAGAACAGCAACTTTGGTCAATACCATTCACTTATCAGCTAAGCTCCAAAACGAATTTTTTCGGTAAGCAAAATGTTTATAAATATTTAATACATTTCAAGTGCAACTTCTGTTCATTTGCCGAAATTTTTTATTGAAAATAGATTAAATTTCTAGGCAATCCAATAAGAGAATTTTGGTTACATAACAAAACTGTGGTGTTTGTGGACAAAGAAGCACAAACTTCAGCAGCACTTTTGGCAAATGTTAATTGGAAATATCCATATCGTGTCAACTATGATATTGAAAATTGGAAAATGTTAGCAAGACTGGTAGGAGTCAACTTTTCAAGATTCTGTTAAAATCTAAAAAAAAGTTTTTCAAAGTGCTGAAAGAGGAATGTTTTAGTTACATGAAAATCATTTGTCCATACCATTATATTCCCGCATACAATTGATACTCGATTCCGAATTCTACCTTAAACAGTCGAACGTTCCCGAAATCTATCTGTTCATTTTGAGGTAAGCACTACGTCACACATTCGTATTGGTTTTCGATTTGGATGTTTCCAAATTTCCGTCGATATTTGGAATGATAATCGTAGGAAATGTTTCAGTTATTTGACTAAAGAAAATGACGTTGGCCTTTTATTATTCGGTTTGGATGCATTATATCGCTTTTACGACATGTTTCGCGGAAGTTCAATCAACAGCTTGCTTTTACTATTTCTAAGAGAGGTTTAGACAGGACCGTTAATATGATATTTCAGCTTGTGATACATAATAATTACATCGAGATTATTAAAACCTAAAACTGATACATCAAGTGACGAGTTGACATCTTATGAAAAATTGACTCCTAATAAGTTCCAAAGATCAGATTAAATCCTTATTTATTTTTCAGTCACAAGAAAATATTTAGGTAATCGAATGGCTTGATAAAGTAATGGATGATACGAAAACAAAACCTGAGCTAGCCGCACTATGGTTGCTGGATGCAAATCGACTTATTCAATTTTACAAACTTCGATGTGCAATGAATTTGTCATCTTGCGATCCAGAAGACAAAGTTCACTTTCTGCAACAGCAAATGTTTTTTCATTTCGAATTCCTTCCTCCTTCAAGACTTAATTTCAGGAAAATTAATCTTTCTCATAAATTCATTATTTGTACAATATTAGCAAAATCTCAAGATTCGTTTAACAGAGATCAAAATTTTTCACTTAGGTAGAGAAATGGTTAAAATCCGGTGGCTTGGCAGAAGGTGATCACTACTCGCAAATGATTGCTATTTGCCATCATTTGTTCACGAGAGGTACAAAAGAAGGATACGATTTGGTTGAAAGTGGCTTGAAGCAGTTTAATGGTAAATGGACAACTACAATACAACTGGCCACATGTGTACGCAATGAACACATTCTCAAGAAAGTTGCTAATCAGATCATTGCAACACGAAATGCAGCGGTATATACTGCCATGTTGCAGGTAAATAAGTGAAAATTACATTTTTTGAGTTACTTGACAAAATGAAATTATAAAAAATTGTAATTTGGAGTGATAATATCTCAAAACTCTCAGTAATGTATCCAGTCATGACATTAAGAACATTTATATCTTTCTAAATCTTATCCGCTGATCTTTGAATGTGACATAATCCATGTGAACTTTTCCCTAACATCTTTAAGAAAAAAGAATATTTGAAACATCTAATTTACCCATAGCACCTAAGAAGTATTGATGAAAGACTTGTTTTATTTGCTCACAATTCAATCAGTCATAACGATGTACCCGAAACTATATAGTTTCGTATACAAATATAAAAGATTTCGTATTAAAAGATTGTTAAGTCCAATAAAAGAGAAAAAAAAAGCGACGCTTTCTCACTAAAAAGTCGTTAAATCAGAAACGCATACATAAAGCATTTCGCCTTAGTTTTCATCGTTTTAGTAAATATAAAAGGTAAGTGAATAATATTTGATTCGTCAGTAGGAGTTTCCTCTATTGAAATGAATACTACAACTATTTTACTGCCCTATGTCTTACGATTGTTTCAATGTTCACTCAACATAATCACATAGTGCATTTATCAAAGGTGAATACTTCCTTCCTTTT
Source organism: Onchocerca lupi (assembly GCA_028564675.1). Classification (NCBI taxonomy): domain Eukaryota; kingdom Metazoa; phylum Nematoda; class Chromadorea; order Rhabditida; family Onchocercidae; genus Onchocerca; species Onchocerca lupi. The sequence goes on from JAOVVO010000037.1 coordinate 77,571, forward strand.
TTCGCTTTAAATTTAGTTCTATACTGAGTGATCAGAATGGTCGCTCTTGTTGCAGATGAAATATAATTAAGCATCTTAATTTAAGCTGGCACTCCATATCAACGATAGGGTTTTCTTCCTTTTTTCATTTAAGATTCGAAAAAGGCGACATGCATTGTAAGAATAGTTTTATCAGCGAACAATCAATCCGTTAAACATTTTCTAAGAAAAGCTGGAGAAGATTTCGAATAATTGAGTTTTAATAGAGACTTTAAAACATATCATTCCATTAAACTATTTGTAACTGCTGAACTTGTTTTATCGATTTCTTTTATGATTCTGACCAGAATTTTTTTCAAAGTAATAAAGAAATTATTGCAGAATGAGTTCACACTGCTTTACAATAAGAAATTCCGAGCATTATTTTGGAGGGAGATCGCTAACATGCCATTGATAGAGCGCAAACTGTTATTTTCAATCGAAACAAATCAAACAACTCAAGTAGCTCAAATACTTGTACATTCGGTACGTTCATCGAACGAATTGGAATGGCTGATCAATATAGTACCTGACTGGGGTCATTATATGAAGTCACATATCGAATACCTACGCCGCAAATTTCAGTGGATCGATGAAATTGCTACGCCAAGAATTAAACATTTTTTATTGAGAGTTAATAAAGAGCCGTGATTAAGTCAATAACTAATCTGTGAAATCAAAGGACTCAATCAGCTAGAAATGTCAGCTTTAGATTAACAGGTGAACGACAAGATTAAATACAATGAATTCGCTCATAAAATAGAATAGGAAAGAAAAACGAGGGTTCTTTCTCTTTTTTTTAAACTGCTTATGCAAGTACCTAATCGAATGAAAGTGTAGAACTTCATTTTCCCAAAAATTCAGTTAATATCTCCTTCAAAATTGTGAAAATGCAGCATTTGAAACTGTGAACTAATAAATCTGGCAGTGACCAAAATTTTAATGTGGTTGGAGCATGAGTCAGCAAATACATAATACTAATCATATGGAAATTATGTTTATCAGCGAAATAGAAACAACTTCATTCATTTAATTCATATTCAGACTTAATCAGGTGACACACAACTATTGTATCTTTCAGAATAATTCGATTCTAATCTGATTTTTTTCAAAATATTTTGAAATAATATCCATGTTTTTGCCCCACTGAAGTGTCCTATAAGTATTACGTATTTTCAATAAATTCAAATCAATTATACATCTTACACAATACAACCAACAACAACTCTTTGAACAACAGCACTAGACTCAGTACTATCAATACTTCGAGCAACCTTTCATCAGAATTTTACAGTTCGTTTTAAAACTGCTCTTACTTAAGGCTCATTTCATAAAGTTTAGCAATCATTGTAGCAAAAGTTCTCTTGAGGTCACCTGATAACTTAACATACATTTTCACTAACCATTTCCCTACATCTCACACAATACATCATGTTTGTTTTGAAAGCGTGAATTGGTAGCAATATGAGCCTATCCTGCAGCTGCATGCATTGCACGCTGTATAACACAACAGTTTTGTTCTAACAGGCGTTAGAGAGTAAATCGATTCGTCCAGCTGACACATATTTTATCACAAATAATGCCGATGCTGTTACCAGCATTTCTGCCACAAATCCTATCACATTCCGCATCCCCTCCCAAGCACTGATAACGTATCACGAAAAGCAGAAACACTCCTAACCGAGACTCGACTTGGTAAAAATGAATTACTGTAACTTCCACCCATAATTATATTTCATTATCTCTTATATTCCTCACTCTCTCCAAATATAGTTGTTCCTTCTATCCCTAATAGCTATATTCACTCCTCACATGACACACTCTCTTTTATACCACATGACATATCTTCTATATCACATTATCTTTTATATCACATTTCCTTTCATATCGCTCTACTATTATCTTTTATATCACTTGATCGTCTATATTGGCATATTACTTCAGGATCGCTGTAGAAGTGTTACTTTGATTGATGGCATTTTGCAGAGTTGGACATAAATATGTCATCGCTATTAACTAGTACGACACTTCGTCAAAGACGTCCGGTCCAGGATGTTGTCCGTAATTTTGATGCATTTAACAAAACTGTGGATGAAGTTAGTGAGGAGAAACGAGCTACCGGTGGATTCCGTGAGTTTTTTTTTTTTTTTGTTCCAAAATTTGCCGCTGTTCCTAATTATCTCACTTGTATTATCCCACGTGACTTTTGTGCCACCATTCCTGATTATCTCACTTGTAGCTAGAGAAGGCATATGTTAAATTTTCAGTTAATAATTTAAACTCATTTTTAGCAGCTATTTCCAGGAAATAACGTCTTGTTATGTATAGCTGTTGAAGTAATTTTTTAGATCTAACATTACACGGTTAAAATTAACCAACAAAATTATAACTTACAAAACTGATTGATCAGATGATAAGTTGTTGAGATGCGCATACACGGATGTTTTTTCTAATGTTATATGTGATTCATATCAAAAATATTTTAATGTTGAATGTATTTGACATTTGATTGCAGCACTTTGATTTTAGCTTAAGTAGTTAAGAGAAATTTGAATAAGGACTCATTGTTTGTTTGATGACTTTTTTATTTGATTTCTTTCAGTGCTTATTTTGCAGTTGCAAGTTTATCATTTATTATAATCGCAGTGTTGGTCTTTGGCGAGCTGCGGAATTATTTTTATGGTGAAGAAGGGCATTATTATAGATTCTCAGTGGATACAGCTTACAGTGAGTAAGTTGAAATTTCTTTTCATTCCCATTATAAAGTCATCCCTCATGCAGAATTGTATGCTTTGGGTGAGATTTAGAAACTAACGAGTCTCTTTTCCTTTTTAAATTCAGGCATCCTGAGTTGGAATTGGATATAATAGTTGCAACTCCTTGTACAAACTTGATGGCACATCTTACGGGTACTGCTTCAAACGAATTCAATTCCGTGAATGAATTCAAACATGATCCAACGCGTTTCGAATTTACGGAGAAAGAAGCAATGTATTGGAACGAATTGAAAAAAGTACAACGTCGCAGCAAAGAAGGAACAACTTTGTTCAAGAGTCTTGACGAAGTAATTCTATTTGTTTTCAACACGTCGAAACTTATTACAGGATTTTTCTGCGCTTATTTTCCTCATAAATTAGTTTCCACTCAGTCATTTTTAAAAATTTATTTATTGAACATTGGTGGGGTTCTGTAGATGACTTTTGTCAGCGGACGAGTGGAGGAAGGTTTGAAAATTGAAGCAGATACAAAGCAGCGTGAAGAAGCGCATGCGATACAGTTGGGAAGGAAGAAGAACCCAAAACAATCCATGGATGGTGGAACACTGATATTAATTGGAAATGGATTTAATGTATTTCATGTTGTTGCGAGTAAGTTTTATCTGATCATATTTATTTCAAAAAAGCAAAAAAAGTAAGATAAATGACCGTAACTCGTTCTTTTTTAGTGGGCAGAAGAATGGAATTTTTTCAGTATTGACTACAATTTAAATAGGAATAAAGCGTCTCTTACTATTCGATTTTCTTCCATTCTCTTTTTGGAAATGATTGATATAGACTAAAGCGAAAAGCCTAATATGGAAACTGTATCATTATGATAATACAATCAAAAACATACTTTAGTTTTATATCCTTTTTTTCTACTTTTTTGCAAGAGCATATTCTAAAGTTTTGATTTGAAATCAAATAATTAAATTGTGAGTTCCCAAAGTTTTCTGGTTTTAGGTAACTCAGAAAAGAATGAAGGCACCGCTTGCCGTATTCATGGTCGCATGCGAGTCAATAAAGTCAAAGGTGATAGTTTTGTTGTTAGCACTGGTAAAGGTCTAGGCGTCGATGGCATTTTTGCTCATTTTGGTGGAATTCCTAGCCGTAAGTTCTTTCACGTAGTTGTATGTTCTAATAATTAATTTTCTCTATAATTATTATTTTTCTCTCTCTTTTAATTTAGCTATTATAACTTATTATTTAGTTGATTCAGCAAATACTCTCCATTGATATTTTTTAAAAAAACTCATTATTGATCTGATTGTTTGACCAAGTGGTAAGGAATCTGTTAACGTAATATCAATTAAACGAATGCATTGTGTAATCAGATCACTTTGAATAATAGATTGTCACTCGGAAATAACTAGTGATTACGAATAAATGCAGTAGTTTCTTTCTAGCTGGTAATGTTTCTCACCGAATTGAGCGGTTCAATTTCGGTCCCAGAATTTACGGTCTTGTGACTCCGCTGGCAGGAGTAGAACAGATTTCTGAAACAGGTTAGATTTAAGCTCATGCTTAAGCCTATGCGTGTTATATATATAGCGGTTGGTTCGTTTCACGAATGATTTCTTTTTTGAATTTTTGTTTTCGTGGAAGCACACATCGCTTAAAAAAGAAGTTTTAATGCTTGTCAGTGTAATTATATATACCTATATTTTCTTCTCTTATCCAGATAAAATCTTTCAATCTTGTCTGATTTCTTTCAGGTGTGGATGAATTTCGTTATTTTTTAAAAATTGTACCTACTAGAATATATCACAGTGGTCTTTTTGGTGGCTCCACACTTACGTATCAATATTCTGTGACATTTATGGTTTGATTTTACTGGAATAATTTCAAGTTACTTCTGTCAAAGACATTTTTATGGGACAAATACTTTAATTAATTCGTTAATGAAACTAAAACTCAAGTTCACTGATATATTGTTTGATTGCATTATGGTAGTCTTTTTTTAAATATCTTTCAAGTCATGACTATCTAGTAAAAACATTCAGGTCTTTTTTATGTGATGAGGCTGAAAAAAGATTTGCTGTCATAATTACAATTGAACTCATTTTGCCGCAATTTTATATGTATTAGATGTTGTTAAATAGAATTTTGTAGAAAAAAACACCCAAAAAAGATGTGCACAAACATGCAGCCATCATTATTCACTATGAATTTGCAGCAACGGTCATTGAAGTCAGGCGTATTCAATCGTAAGTTTCATCTTATTTAAAACAAACATGAATTCACTTTTCTTTTTGTATTATTTAATTTTTGTTAATGTTCTGTGGCAAAAGCTTTATAAATTTGTTGAGTTCGTTGATTTTAAAATAAAGATTAAATAAAAATCTTCCAGCATCAGTAGTTAGGTAGGATAGTCATGGTCACATTAACTAGCGTAAAATGATGTGATGTATTTTTTTTTTACAGTTCACTGTTGCAATTGCTTGTACGTTTATGTTCCGCAGTTGGAGGAGTTTTTGCTACAAGTATTGTACTGAATAGCATATGTTTACGTGTATCAAATGTTTGGATAAGTACGTCGAAAAGAATAAAAAAAATCCGGCCAATCGATCGGCGTTCAGAGATTGTGCAACCCGGTATTGTTATTGATACTTAATCATCACTAGAAAGAAAGAAAACATGATTATTAGAAACATGATTAGAAACATGATTATTTTGGTTTGAAACATGATTATTTTGGTTTGAAATGATTATTTTTGGTTTGAACACTAGAAACTTGATTATTTTGGTTTGAAATATTATGAATCTGTGATTAATGGGAGCTCTATTTTCCAAATAAAAAGCAGCCATTAATGTTAAAGCCAGTTTTACCTTCACTATTAGCTATTATTGATAGATTGAATTTCAATGTAAGCTGTGCAAAAAGGAATCTGTTTCTTACTTTCAAGTAAAGTTTATTCATATGCTGCTCTAAAAAAGTATTACTCATGGAAACATCTTTTAAATCAAGAAGTAATATTTTTGATTACTAATACTTTATAAAGTTTGTTTTTGCGAACTTTGTAAAATATTAATAATCAAAAATATTGCGAACTGTGAAAAGTACATCCAGGAATGATGGTGCTTGTCTGTTTCACTGCCTTTAATTCTGTTTCTATCTGTAGTTTGAACCTTAGACCAATTTCAATCATAGTTCATATTTTACCAGTCTTGTAGGTTGTTTGAGCCTTGTAATTCCTCAGTACTACTTATAATAAACGTTTTTGACCAGGAATACAGAATTTGAATAGAATGTATTTAAATGCCTTGTTGATTTCCGTCATTTCTTTCAGAATTTAGTTGTTGGGTTCTTTTATTACAGTATTGGTGTATAGGATGATTTAGATCAAATTCAGTTCTACTTTCATATGGCAGATATTTTTTTAATTACATATTCGCCAATTTGTTGAATTTTAACTCTTCTCGTTAATATAAATATGAGGTCCGACTAAGAAAATACTTTGTATTAAAGCATTAAATTTGTTTATTTGAAAGTGCTGAAGTTAAATAGTAGGCAAAATGTAATTTCCGTTGTAATCAGATAGTGATATTATCGTTCAGTTGATATATGTATGGTATTATTTTACGATTGCAGTATTTTATTACGGGTTTTCTTTGTCTTACTGATTTCAAATGCTATTTTTTTGACGTTTCATAATGATCAGTATAAAATATCTTCAAAACTGTCAGTTATAACGTGGCCGTTGTGCGGGAAACTTATCACATAAATCACTTATGAATAATTTTTGTCTTGCTAGATGTTATTTCCGTACAGTCTAACGAATAATTTAAGATAGTTATACTTTCAATGTCTAAGTTCCCTTTGGGGCCAGTACACCTTCAATTCAATGGCTATATACTTCATAAGGTTTCCCCTGAGAATATTGTTTAAGACTGTGGTGTATTGAAATTCATCCTAATAATAATAATGACATTTCCTGTGGAAATGTTTATTTAAGAGGTAACTAAAGTGTTATGTTTGTATCAAAAGGATATTTGATCTTTATTTTATGAAGTTTCCACGCGATTTTTTTTTGATGTAAACGATTTTTGTCCAGAAGTTCGGATTTGTAACAGTAACCTGGAATTCGACTACTGGGACGAGGGAAGGTCATGTACGAATGCGGATGCTTATGTAAATCGAGATTAAAGAGAGCATCAGGAGCTTGCTAGCCAGCCAATTGGCATATTGACTGTAATAGACAACAAACAGGAAAATCGTGGACTTATGTTTGTAATTCGCACAGTTCATAATGATGGTACAATAATAGGGATTTTCATGGTAATTCATTGTTTTAATGAAATTAGCCGAAATATTAGTTTATTCTGAAATGACAGATATTAAGAACATTTTTGGCAGCAATTTACATCATTTGTTCACCAATTGAGATGATATTTGATGTCAAAAGTTTTGGGAACAGACAGACTTGTTGCTCAATTTATTATTCGCTCGTTGGCTGGTACATCTGTGGATATCTTAACGAAATGAGCACCTCTTGAGTTGAAATAAATCTGCTTCATTTAAACAGGGTGATAAGTGCTGTAATTTAGGTTCTTAAATAATTCTAGTTATTATAGATATGTGAATGTTACCGTGCTGGAGAGGGTGCTTATTAAGGTAGTAATTGTTTTTCATTATTTATAATGGGGAACTTATAAGCGGTTTTATACTGTCATTTTGATTTGCTTTTTCAACTATTCCATGTTTGTTTTTCAGGTATAAGCAGCTATTTTGAACGAGCTAAATTGATTAGTGAAAGTAAAAGGTAATATCTTCAAATTCGAGTGATTCGTGTGACGGGAATGCCGTGTATGCATTTTCCATTTCTTTTAATTTGCGGATTACCACTTTGAGAAATTTTATGAATCAGATTGTCTTATAGAATTCGATTTAGATTATTCTCTCTCCCCATTTTCTTCAATCTTCTTCTGTAAAAAGTGCATGTAGATCTAAAAATATGAAGAATTAGCTAGATGCTTGATCAAAAAAAAAGAAGGTATCACACAACATTCACTCTTAACAGTTTCACTCAACTAATCGATACGATGAAGATATGACAATTTAACTGGTTTTGCAATTGCACTTATCCATATTAGATTTTTTTGTAACGCGGTTAAAGTAGTGTTCACATTTGATCATACACAATTCACTTGCCCTTTATTACACTTCAGTATAAACAGTTCATTGATATTACTGCTTGTGTTATTTCCTGCATTTTTTGTCCAAGAAGGAAAAGAAGAATACATGTTATCTTTCATTCTCGTCTAGCAGACATTGTTTTTGTTTGCCCCATGAAATATTATCGATATTTTTCGTTTGTTTTAATTTCTTAATATTTCTTCATTCTTCACAATTCTATTTTCAATATTTCCAATTTTTATTCTCCGAATTATGGTTATATGATAGTCAAAATTTTATTTTCTTTTCTTTCTGCGGCATACATCTAATGAGAAACCTGGTTCCATTAGCTATTTCGTCAGACATAGCCTTCTAATGTTTTTATAGAGATTGGATTTTGAAAATCATTAAAAAAATAGAGGGAATTTTATTTGTAAACGAAAATATAGGATGAGACAAACAGGCAATAAATGGTCCATAGAGGCGCTTTGTAAAAAGTGTATTATGTATGGTAAACATACTTTTCAGTTACTTCAAGTTCCATCTTATCTTAGAATATGGATACAACAAAGAGGCCGAACCCTTCCCAAAGTTTTGCGTAAGTTTCTTTCTTCCGTTTTTTTGTATTTAGCTTGACTTAATTTGAAATTTGTCAACTTCTGGTAATGTTTGGGAAATAAGTTTACTACATCTCAATCTTGACTGCTCTGCATATTTTCAGTAAATACCAGTTTAAAAAATAATATATTAAATTCTAGGTATTTACCAAAAATTATAAATGGTGGAACCGCTGGCATAGTTGGCGTAACATGCGTTTTTCCAATTGATCTAGTGAAAACCCGTCTGCAAAATCAAAGAGTTTCTAGTGATGGGAGAGTTCAGTATAAAGGAATGTGAGTTAATTTTTTGTGACTTATTATTCTTTATTTTTTCATTAATGAATAACATTATTGCAGGGCACGTTTCACTAACTCTTGGCAATTAACTAAAACAATTTTACTGCCTCCTTATGAGTTTTAAATTTAGTGACTTTTGATAATTTCGTTTTGAAGCAGAATTTTTTTCAAGAATCGACTGTGCAAAACAAACATGGCATCATGGTGGAAGAACTATTTTTGCAAAAGCACGAGGAATGTATTCTGGGATGGGAGTGAATGTGTTACTTATAACGCCTGAAAAGGCTATAAAGCTAGTTGCAAATGACTGTTTTCGATTTTACCTTGCTGTACCACACCAAGAACATTTATCTCTAACAAGAGGAATGATAGCTGGTGGTGGAGCAGGATTTTGTCAGATCATCGTTACAACGCCGATGGAACTGCTTAAAATTCAAATGCAAGATGCAGGGAGAACAGGTTTTTTTATTTGGTTACTTCAGGAAGTTTTCATTTGCCAATTTTTTTTTAAAGCATTTTGATTTTTAACAAATGGTTTCGGTTTTTTAAAATTGGATGAAACAAATTATTTAAGGGCGACTGGAACAAAAAAAATTATCTGCGATTAGTTTGACGATGGATCTGTTGAGAAAAAAAGGTATTTTTGGCCTTTATAAGGGTATTACTCCAACTATGGCTCGTGATGTCTCATTCTCTGTTTTATATTTTCCGTTATTTGCGTATCTGAACAGTTTGGTTAGTACGTTCGTTCATTCTTAGTAATCTTTTATTGTCTTTGTTTATCATGAATATTTTTATTAGTTTTATTCTATTCTGTAATTTGTGTTTTTTTTTTTTCTATTTTATGGACAACTAATTATTTTTAGGGTCCTCGTTCTAGCGATGGAAGCGGAACAACTGTATTTTACGCTTCGTTTTGTGCTGGTTTAACATCAGGTGCTTTCAGTTCGTTTGCCGTAACGCCATTAGATGGTGGGTTTGATAGATTCTGTGTGAAATTGTTATAGTTTTTTCGCGGAGATGTGAATTTTAAATGTTAAGTTGTGAATATTTATTTAATTCGTTCTGACTTTCTTTTCCAAATTTTGATCCTTCCATAGGTTTTCTTTTTTGCTGAAAAATAGATTATAGAATTGTTCTTCGAAACTGTCAAAGATATTACAAAATTTATTGCTCACTGCTACGATCTCTTTCTACATACTCATGTCTTTATATATTTAGCTACTCTCCGTTTATATTTTCATACAAACTAAATAATTCTACTGTTAGATATTTCAGTAATCAAAACGCGTATGCAGTTGATCAATCGTGGTGAGGGTGAAACGGAATATCGGAATATTTTTGATGCTTTCACGTATGTTTCTGTGTTCAGTAATATATTGAAATTTGTTGAATATTTTGTTAGTTTTTTTTTCCTGAACAAAATGATTTTTTAGGAAAATATTACGACATGAAGGTCCGCGGGCATTATTTAAAGGTGCGGCATGTCGAATGTTGGTAATGGCTCCGCTTTTCGGTATTGCGCAAATGGTGTATTATATAGGCATTGCAGAATTTTTTCTTGGTATTCCAAAAGTTCCATATTAATTCATTCAATTCTACTTACAATACATATCAGTGCATGCATGTCTTTTTACTCTCTTTTTTTGCATTCTCATGTATTATTATTAATATACCTGAAAGATCCTGAAAAATGGGGTAATATTGTTAAAAAAAATACACAAAAGTGGTTTACACATCTAAAGCTATGCTATAGATCCTTATAATTGTGATGTGTGTGTATTCATCGATTAATTTTATAACTTTTCATAGATTTCATACTGTGCTGATAATTTGTCTGTTAATCGTTAAATCTAATCCACTGATAAATCTATATTATTATCGTTAAATCTAATCCCACTGATAAATCTATATTATTATTCACCTGCTTGTGACTCTAGTTAGCAGTTTTTTATTTTTTAATTTTAATTCGGGTGTCATTCCTTTATTTATGAAGTAGCTGGTGATCTTGGATAAACGTGTTGTCATGCTTGGTCTTTTTTTTTTTTTTTGCTCAGCAATTATTCCTATTTTCATGTTTTATATTTCACTGAATTTATTGATTACTAGTAAACTTATTTGGAACTGGTCGAAAGAGATATCATGTTTCAGCAGTCTTGTGTTGGAATCTTTACTTTTAAATTCAGAATCTTATTTTATGGACAATAAATGATTAACTAATTCCATTAAATTGATTTTCAAGAAAATCGACCTCGAAAATTTTCTTGGAAAATCGCTATTGTTTACCACTCGTTGTTTGTAATAGATAAATATATTTGAGATATAAAAATGGATTGATTGACAAATAGAACATGGTACAACTACTCCTTTTGTGTGCAGACATTTTAAGGCACAATTTTGATAGCTAAACTTTGGTAAGCAGTTCTTGACATTTCCCGCAAAATGATCCTTCACAGAGATTTTGGATACAAATAAATATACAAATATGGATCTTGCTCTTATTTCACTATAATACTTTGCTAGCGAAGGCGAAATCAGTTACATTGCACTGATACAATCTTTATGAGAAATACGGTATTTGGATCTTTTGAGGATGTGAATCTTGAAGTTACCTTTAAATAATATAAGCAGTTCTTTCTTGAAGATGAGAAAAATTCTGATTAGATTCTAGGTCAAACTTGTATTTTTAATTGACGATCTCGATAAGAACATTCTGAAACTGGCTTGTGTTTTTTTTTCCGCAATAATGAAGTAGGAGGGCGGCTGCAGACACTTGTAAAATCATGAAAAATTTTCTTTCTTTCTAATATGGCAGCTTTTTTCGTGTACGATTTGGAATAAATTGTTCGGAATATACGATGAAGAACTTTTTTACTGATTTTCTAAAGCCAATAAAATATTGGATCAGCTGTTGAAAATATGTATTGATGAAAGAATACATTAACTTTATATCTAGTAAATATAATTAACAAAGAAGAATAGGAATATTGTTTAGGAATACTCATTATATGGAAGTTTCTGGAAATGTTTTGGCATGAGATGAATTTGTATAGATAGAAAAACCAGAGATAGAATTTGTAAAAATAAGAATTAGGAAATTGCCTTTTGTCGGTTAACATGACAATTGCAAATAAATGTTACTGATCTTTGTTCTGAAAAAGATTCAAATCAAATCAATATTGTGGGATACATTGTCCTTTGCTTTTTCCAATAATTTCTAGTCGAAAGGTTATTGTGCTTATAACATGAATAATAGAAATTGAGAAGCTGTCCTAGAAATCAGTCTTCGGTCTGGTTTCAATCCACTTTTTGATTTTTGGCAGTTTCATTATTCGATCCTTGAAATCATTCAGATTTGTTAGTTGAGCAATTGAATTTGGACATAACGAACCAAAGAATCCAACCATGCATAACATGTCCAAATCCGCAGCTGTCAACTGTAAAAATTGAATCGATAGCCTTTTGTAGAGAATAAGAAATAAACTGCTCATATTATAACTTTTGAACAAGAATTCCAGGTTAAATATAAAATTCAGTTCAGTTTTGCGAAGATACTTATTTGTGAAATTCCGTTTGATAGTTTTAATTCGTGCTTCAGCAATGATTTTTATTTAAGAAATCCCACAAATGCGGGATTTCGTATCAGCTGAAAAAATACAACATCGCTTCGCTTACCTTTTTGCCAACAAAGTAACCGGTGCCGTTCTTGGCTAGGATGTCTTCCAGCAGTCTGAATGTTGGAGCGAGATGATTTGTTTCGAATTCAGCCAGTAATTCCTTCTGCAAATTTTGAAAATTTCCATTATTTGTCTATTTCTGAGATGAACGTGGCAAAAACAATTTGTGCTACAAATCCATCACAAATGTTGGTGGTTGTTTGACAAGAAATGTATCCATCAGAGTTCTATTTTGTAGCTAAATATGCAATAAGATGACGTTGAGAAGCTGGAAAATCTTCTTTATGTCTAGATGACAAATATATAATTTTGAGTGCGAAGAATGTTTTACAAAGATCCATAAGCATTGTTGCAGTATTTTTGATCAATTGGAAAAAGTACTATCGATGAGTTTGTTAATAGTACCGTACCTATAATTAATCTAAAAACAAAAAGTTATATTAAAATCGAAAGCGACCTTTTTAGCGGCATCTTCACATTTAAACCAAGGCACTGAATGTGTAATGAGATCTTCTACTACACCAAGCAATTCCATCACCTTGGCAAATTCCCAGTCATTTTCTCCAACAAGATCTTCAAATTTTCTATTTTAACTTTTTAACTTAGTTAAATAGTATATCCGAGATTTTCAAAAATTTTTGACGAAAATTTTCTCCATTTCATTTCTATAATCTTTGATTGAGAATCTGAATCTTCGTGATTTTTAATTGAAATAAAGTGCAGTGTTATTAGTTTAATTTATATTGGTTTCATAAACAATGCAATGCTAACCAAATTTTTTAGCGAGATACAGAGTGATTGCAACAGATTGAGACAACATTTTACCATCTACTTCCAAAACTGGTAGTTGTTTAAAAGGCATCTCTAAAATTAAATGAAATTTTTTTATAAATGAACAATCTTTTATTGAAAAAGATTAGTGATTATCTAGTTGGTATGAATTGTTTTTAAAATTCTATCGGCTCACTTTGCTTGTAACTGTCCCATTCTTCTTTTTGAATTCGAATATCTTCATAAGGGATCTCAGCTTGTGCAAATATCAAACGGATTATTTCTGCTCGTCCCATGAAATCAAAATAATACAACTTGTAGGATGACATTTTCTTTGTAGTTCGTAAAAACTCTGAAACAATTGGAGTTTAGTCAAAAGAACGTGTAGAAACATTTAACCCATCGCTACGCTATTTGATTTCCAATTCATATTTGTATTAGGCATGGATGATATATAATCGATTCAAATGTGTTAAATTATGAATAGTTTGTAATTTTGTTCAAAATTATTTCAAACTATATGATTTAAACATACTTCAAACTATTTTCTGTCGTAGCACTTATACATTAGTTTCTTTCAAGAATTTATACACTAGCTGAGTCTACAGCTAGCATTATCAATTAAAGAATTTTATCAAAGTATAAATTCTAAGAAAATTTAATTTGAAGAACAGAAAGTAACATCGATACATAAAATTAACACTATTAATTTTTTATTAAAACAGTGAATTCTTTCCAATATTGAAAATGCCTTTATCACTTGTTTAAGTTCAATGATCAAGATAATTTTTCGGTAGAAAATTTTTCGTTGTAATTCAAGGCTGTAAATTAAATAAAAAGAAAAATGACGCAGCATCTGTTACATATATGAAAATGAAAAATTGGATAAAATGATAGTGATGAATTGCAGTGATTATAAAGCATGTCATAAATACACAAAAAATCAGATGACGCGAAACTGGCTGTGGTTCGAAAATACATTATGATTTGTCAAATAAAAAGTCAAATGACTTTTGATATTTTCATAACATTTAAAAAACAACATAGGCTACGTAGTCTATGGTTTAATTTGAATTAAAAAATCAGTTTTCAGTGTTATCCAATAATTTGATTGAAGAGTGGAAAGAAAGAAAAAAAAAACCATCCTGTTGTTAATTTTGAAATTCTATTCCATACCACCATTTCTCGTTTTTCAAAACTTCTTGCTACTGACATCAGAGGAATTACTTGTAATCATTCATTATATCATTTCATTTGTCATAAAGGGCCCAGAATGTTTGTCACGTAAGGAAACTAAACTTGCTCCTCACTAATACGTCTAAAGTTTATGGCATTACGCCTACCTTACAAGCAACAAATTTCAGAAGTTTTTAAGCAAACAAATGAAGATAATGGAGTAAGATGTTTGGTCCAGTCCATTATTGTTACAAAATAATGGTATCATTTAATAATTCTCTGAAACTCCTACTGAATATGTAATATGTCAGCGAAAATATTTAGATGTTTATAAAATGAAAATGAAATATTCAAAAAATGAACATCATATTTGTATAAAAGGATACAGATGCAGAATAAAATCTACGTTGGAAATGTTCAACACAGCAAAAAAAAGTGACTACTAACGATTAATTAAATTCACAGGGTAAATCAAGAATATTTTGTAAGTTCTATCGATGACATTTGACAACAGTTAACAAATTTTCCAGATTATTCATGTTGTAAATTCGAGACTTTTGGTCATAGACTTTGGTGATATAATCATGAAGCTAACTGTGCAAAGATAACACTGGATACAAATCTATAATAGATCTTTCTCATCAATTAATTCTGCGACATAAATCCAGAAGAATGTATATCATGATCAAGCTGAAAAAATGAACGGATGGGGAAAGACAAGACTTGTAAATGGTACACTGAAATAGTATTATTCCTGAATTAGAACAAATATTTCAGGAATTCAGAATAATATGAACCATACGCTTCTCTACAATAAGATTTATTCAATTTTACTTTAAACAATAGCTACTTTTACAAAATTACACTTCATTGCCATGCTAAATAATTTAGCAGCGTTATCACTCAACTTGATAATTCATTCAGAATGCATGTACCACAGTAACTGGTACCGCCATAGCAGCAGCAGATAACTGATAAGAGAAGATAAAATGTAAACTATGCGTTAATAAAGCAACAAAAGTCAGAAATGCTCAGATATATGTCTCATTTCCAATTTAGGTCACCGTGCCGAAAGTAAGACGAAAGTTTTTTAAAGTAACATGAAATGATTATTTATATTAAACAAAGTAATTAAAGTACCACAAACAACGTACTTCATTTAGCTCGCATTTTCCTATAGTCTTGTGTTCATGTATGAAATTATTAACTGCTCAAAATATGAGTTAAGAAATAAGTATGTGATGAGAAATTTCGAGATCGTTTTTTACTCCATAGCGAATAATTTTGGAAATTTTTTACAATTCGAAAACTTTTAAAACTTTTTTGCAATTCGAAAACTTTTAAAACCTGTCTTCTAATTCTTACGGTCATTGTGAGATGAATAATTAATTTGTCATTCTAATGCGAGAAAAAAAAAATTAAACTTGGCGAAATTGAGAGAGTGTAAATTAAAGATTTCTATTCGCTGGTAACAAAGATGATCAAATTTTTCGATACTTCCCAATGTGTAACCAATCGTTGTTTGTGAGACAAACTTTTTTAAGAAAGTTTTTCCTGAACAACAATTATGTTTGATAAAAACTAAAAATTACATTATTCTATGAAAACAAGTAGGCTTATTTTTTCTCCCATTTTTTTTTTCTCTCAATCATCATTGAATGTTTACAAACTGAGTGTTTAAACTTGAATTTTCAAAAGCATAATTATTCCATAAGCTCTGACACCTATTCCTTTCTAAAGGATTTCTTTTCTGTACGATTGCACGCTTCGCATGTGAAAGTCAATTGAATCTTCCCTTTTTAAATCACAGAAATAAAAATGAAATAATTTTAAGTTTAATCGGCTAATTTTTAACCTATCAAGATAATGTTATTCCAGTTCGACATACAGACAAAGTGTTACATCTGTTGACGATTAAATTTGAAAAACAATCATACTGGTAAAATCTTCAATATAGTCTTATTCAGATATAAAGACTTGATACTGTTATGACGCCAGAGCTCAAAATTGAAATATCCGTAAGTGATAACAAATATTCCATTTTCTACAGTCTCTTATGTATTGCTTAAAATTCGACAAAAATGTGCTTTTCTCATAGCTTGGTTCCTTCCACCATCACGGAGTCGTGATAAATACCCCTTTTTTTAAAACAAGATATTATTCATATCAGTTAACCAGAAAAGAACTGAACAGAAAAAAAAATTCCCTGATTTGTTAAATCCAAAATCTTCTTTGGAATATACATGTCGTCAAGAATAAATGGAACAAGATAATTAAAATATTTTTGCAACTACAAGAATTAGTACCTATTTTTATCTCTTGTGCTAGCGACAATAACTGACTAAGCTTATAACTTGACATTTAGCGAAATCTAACCACCATCCATGTCCTGATAACTTAATTATTTTGATCTAAATAGCACATATATTATAACAAATGTTAACTTTGTTATCGAAATTTACGAAAAAGTTACATATCAGGTTTTGAAAAAGAATCGAAATTCTTCAAGATTTGAGAAATTTAGTTTCATGAAAATCAATGCATAAATTATATGCTTTATGATCACTTTTCAAGCAAATTTTCAAGTGTTCATTTTCCATTGAACACTGCATAAAATTCACAGGCTTTCCAAATTCACACGAATATTTGGAATTCTGGTAGTTATTAGTTCAATCATATTTTTTCAAATTAGAATTTCTGAACAGTTTATATCCTTATTGCATTTGCATTCTTTCAGTTCTATTCAGCACAGCATATTCGCTAAATAATTGTATCGAACGTATCACGTAAAATGGTAAGTTAGCTTTACCGTACGACAAAACCAAACGGTCTAGAATCAGAAATGCATTTGGATGCCCGACTTTGATCATAGCGGAAGAAGTGCTGAAAACCACCTTCATTAGCATATTTGATGAGAAATGTGACTAAATAATTCTTCCCCTGATTATAAACTCTTTTTTAAAACGGATTAAGACGCTTTTTACAAATGTATAGTTGTGAATCACTGAACTGTAAGACTGAGTAGAGTATTCGTACGAAATTGAAATAGATATTTGGTACTAACAGCACAAAGTAATATTGAGAGTAAAATTCAGACTGGTTTTAAAGCTTTGAGAAGTTATACACTACTCCTGCGCAAGTATTGCTGCATAATTTTGTAATTTGTACAGATTCAAAGCCAAAATCTCGTTTGACAGATATTTAGGAATAAATAGTAAATCAAGATAAAATTTCTTTTTTTTCAGCCAATATTGAGTCGATAATGGAATATGGAGTTGTTCTAAGACCGAATACTCACGCATCGTAGAATTTTGTATCATGTACAGATTGTGCCTTCGAGCACTTTTTGTATTCATAATGATGTTTAATTACCAAAAAAATATTCTATTCCGGAACAGTGAATAAAAATTCTAGATTGACAAATTTCAGCACAATCACTCAAATTGTACCCACCCAACTCTTCGCAATTTCCAACTTTTATTGTAAAAGTCAAACGAAAAAAAAGTTCTCGCAAAATTAAATATGTCTCTTTCCACTTATCAGTTCTCTCATACCATTTCCTTCGAAATAATCTACTTTCCATTATACTCATATCAAAAAAAGCCTAGTGATGCATGTTTAAATAACATGAGTTTTAAAAAGAATTAATTAAATGAGAAAAACAACTTTTTGCACAATGCTAAAATAACTGTACAACGTTAAACTGGCTTGCCATTTTAAACTTCTACTGTAAATGAATATCTCTTCGCTATAATCGAAGAATTAGTGTTAAAGAAAGAATGGTATAGCACAACCTGATAGGATAAGTAGCCTGACCAGACACGTCTTAAATTTAACAACAAAATCTAATTGTAAATAAATCAAACAAATAGTAAATAATCATTAACAACGACTGAAATTCTGATAGATTCTACATATTTACAAGCACATTTGTAAAATATGGCATATCGAAGAAAATATAAAACTTTCCAGGAACAGGCCTTAGGTAAATTTTCAACTGAATAGAGTAATCTCGATACATATTAAAATAAAACAGCAAGGGAAAACATCACTATAAATCTTATTAATGGCTGAATTGAGCTAATCACATAGACTTTTTATTTATTACATGTTTGCAATAAATTTCTAATGAAAAAAACTATACAAAAAATCTATTAATGATCGGAAAATATCATTAACAATCGAGTCACAAATAATCGGATTTCGTCAATGCTTGAAATAATTCAGCGCCTTAGTTACCAAACTTATAAAAAGAAATCAATAAATTTAGGAAATCTACTGTCACACTAACTTAATGAGAATTATTTCATTTCCGTCAAAAATTTTAACTGGTGGGCCAAAATAATTGACACCTGCTGAAACATAAATATGAGTTCCTGTAGCCTTATTGTAATAAAGACCACGGAAATAAGCATTCCAAAAATACACCAGCGGTACCAATATATATAACTGCCCAGCATGTGTATGTCCTGAAAAAGCGTTGTAAAATACAACTTCAAATCTGGTCTGCACAATCATTCTCTTCGTGTTTCAAAATATCAACACTATTTATTATTAACCTGACAGAATAAGATCAACGTTTTTAGCGGCTTCAATGTCTTTCAATATTATGCGAACAGCATTAGGCTGGTGAATAAGCATAATCGTTGTGTCATTTTTGTTGCATCCTCTTAACGCTCTTTTATAATCCATTACATGTCCAGCGAGTCTACAAAAGATAAGAAAACAGTCTACAAAAGATGAGAAAACAGTCAAAAGATGAGAAAAAAAAAAAAAAAAATAAAATACACCTTCGTAATACTAACGATAACAACGAAATATACTTCATAAATTCTTAAATGCCTCCCTTTTTTTCATCTAATCCCACATATATTATATGTATGAAAGCTACAGATCGTTTTATAAATGATAATTAAACTACTGGATGCAAACCAACATTAACATTCTCTAGTAGAAAAAATGACATTGAATAAAAACAATAAAGTGATTGAGAAAGTATTAACCTCGAATATTTCGCGAACAAATCATCGGCTCCAGCTACGCAAATTCTAGAATTTCCAACCAAAATCTTTTTATTTTTGTTATGAAGAGGTATAATATTGATTTTCTTTAAAAATACGAACCATTCATCAACATTTCCATGAATATATTCATGATTACCTGTAACTGGTATTCATTCCCTGCTTTCAAATAATAATAAAACAATACAATGAAGCAATCATTCCTGAAACAGTGTTGAAAAAGAAAAAAAGAAAAGGAAATTTAGACAGGAACATTACAAACGTGTGATTCTTTATATTTCAAGCACATATATTCTTTACCTGTGGCAAAATATATACCATATTTTGAAGTTAGATTACTTAAAGGATAAGCAGCTCTTTCCAGATTATGCACACTACCATCCGCAAAGTCGCCAGATATAGCTATCATATCTACAAAGATACAACAACAATAAGCTGTGTATCTAATTTTGTTTGCCGAGACTATAAATGAAAAATGACCAATATACCCGGTTTTAAGGGGTTTATAATATCCACCATCTTCTGGATTTTAGAACGACCAACAGTTGGTCCAATATGAAGATCAGACAAAAGAGCTATTGTAAAGCCTTTCTGTGCCTCTGGCAAGTTTTCGATTTTGATTGTAACATGACGTACAACAGGAGGTGATAAAGCAGCCCAAAGGCCTCCTAAAACCATAACAACTGCCAATACAATAGCGAAAAGACGAGTTGAAAGCTCATTTGCAACCAACAATCTGAAATTGAATCGTGATTTCCTAGCAGCAAGAAAAGTTCTTTGCATTTCAAAGGAACCTATGAATAATTTATACATGATGAAATGAGTGTTATATGGATAATTTCTTTTAGACAGACAAAACTTCTTTTTAATAATCAACTGATCATAGTTAAAAATAAATTGCAATTAAACCGATGATTTACACAGAGTCGCCAACCTAGGTTACTCATGAATATAGATAAAAATAAATTTAGCTCATCTATATATAGGTAAATTATTCCTATTACCAACACTCATTATGTAGAAATTGAATACAAAAGAATGAATGTCTTATTTCGCACAGAACAACGCTAAAAATGATGATGAGATAAATATTAAATGAAAACCTTAGGATTTTGAAGTGTTTCGAATCCGCACGAAGTATAAAACGGAATATCGATTGCATCAATAAAAAAACCAGTAAGAAAAATACAAGATAAATATGGACTGCAACCGATGTTAGAGCAATCATTGCAAATATATTTGGTTCTTCACCAATCCACAGATAGTAAAACATCGAACAAATGTGTGCAAGAAATAAGATAAGGATTATAAAAGCCTGAAGTTACCGTCTGCAGAAGTTAAATAATCATTTAAAGTAAAGCGAGTTTCTAAATTGAAGAGGTTACCAGGATAAACTGAAAAGAAATTCATTCTTGCAGATCTCTAATGAAAGTTCGAATGAACGCCACACACAATCATACCTGGGTAGTCACCCTTGTGCCAAACCATTCCAAATCAATTTATTTGATGATTAGATTGCTTGTTCTTGAAACAAAGAAAATCCTCGAATAATTTTCAACAGTCGTAACAATTACCAGCATAATGGAAGAGCACACTTGGAAAATCTCACCTTTAGAACACTTTGAACACAAACAATTAGCCAATGATTACATGACGGTTGTATTGCTAAGTTACCCAAAGAACTGCAAACTCTGTAGTAAGAAAGAAGACCAAAATTGAAATATACAATATAAAATTTATTCGGAGCACTACAACTTTAAATCTCCCGAAAATATGAAAGAAAAATATGAGTGAACATACCCATCAATAGCTGGAGATAAATTCCACCAAATAAAAATTGATCCACAAATTATAACAAATTCTTGTAAAAAAACAATATTTAGGCGGGTCAAGACCATATAAGGTATGCCCGTAAGAAAATATTTCAGCACAAAAAACGTCGCCTCAGACAGCAAAAAAACAGGGAGCAATATCAATAATATCCTCTTCATCTTTATTATATACTAATCTAAAAGTCACGTACATCTAAAAGCATAACGATAATTGTCGTAAAGTAATGCAATTATAAACAAGAGCATACGGTAATATTTTTTTTAGCGCGTAGTTCGTCCCAATTAAAAGCCAAATCTTCTGATTTTAAAAGAGAGAAAAGAATAAGACAGAGATCGACTTCTGAAGTAACCTTTTCCACGAATGATTCATTTTTATCGAAAATTCTCCCTTTCATCCAACCAATCATATCATTACTACCAATTCGCCACCTTAACAAATACATTCGTTAAACCCATCTCGAGGAAAAAAAGATCATGCACTTGAAGAACATTTTTTGTCTCATGGGAATGTTGCATTCCATCCACATGCCACAAACGATGAAATGCAGAGGGTTGATTGTTGCGTGGTGCGAAGTATTTGTTGATTGAGATGAATGGTAAGAGCTTGTTAGCTTGGCTAGGTTGGTATTGCAGAACTTATGATGTAATTGTTTTAGAAATGGAACAAAATATAGATGTAATATGTGATCCGAGCCTTCGAATGAGAATTACTTTGGACATGGCATCAACTCTGGAAGTCAGCCCAACAGTCCCTATTAATCGGTTTGATTTTCGAGTTTCATTTGAGCAGTTGTAAGCCCAGGAATAATGTTTAAATAGCAGCAAGGTCTATTTTACGTTTTATTACATCGCTATATACGATCCTGAACCTTGCCAAATTTTTATTCTTAAACTTGCGACGATGAGTAGAGTTTCTGGCGGATGCTGTAATATTGAAAACTATTATTACGTATAAGTTTCACTGTAGTATCTTAGAATTTTCGCGTTGCTTAAATGATAACGGAAGTAATTAATGCTTAACCTATTCTTTCGGTAAAAATTTATTTCTTGTTGCTGCAGAGTTTCGGTGTATGATTTCGTTCTTTTAATCAAGCCAATGCATTAGCTGGAATTTTCTTTTTTAATATTTTTTTTTCAGCTGTCTTATAAAATAAGTGGCTTTTTTTAATTACGGGATTTTTTTTTCGGTCATCTTTCTTTATGAAAGTTGTTTTAAATTTGAATGCAACTAAAAAAAAAGACAAGTGAATATATACTTCAGTTGCGTATCTTCCTCTATTGCTGACTTAATAAAACATGGCTGCTCCTTAATTACTGTTGGATTCGTCTATAAGCTTGCATATTACACCTATATTTTTTTTTCCAGTTATTACCGAAGTTTGAATGAAATATATCGTGTCGCTGGCTTTTGCATGGAAGATAAAGATTACGAAAGAGCATTTATTTATTATATGCGGTTTGTGAGGTTTGTTCTGAATTTCTCTTCCTATAAAAATTACTCTTCTAAGCAATCCCTACAAACAGGAGATAATAAGTTCTTTTATCGCTAACTTTTTGATTTAGTTGGCTCAGAGCTAGCAAAGATCAGTCTTTTAAGCAGTTTAATCGCTATCTTCATGTTTTGCTCTCAGGTTTTCTAAGGTCTTTATTTCTCAAACAAAACCTATCTTTTTTTTGTCCTTTATTTTGAAACAAGCAGAGTTCTCGAGAAAGCTGAAGTTATTTCATTTATTGCAGCTTAACCGTTGAAGGATTACCGAAGCACAAACAATACAAGGGCTTTTCGTCGGCTGAAAAGACCAAGGCAGAAACAGTACTGCGGGATGCATTTATGAAGGCGGAAGCACTAAAGGAACGATTGAAAAAGAAGTATGAAGAAGAAGCAATCCTAGCAAAACAGAATTCGGAGAGAGCTTCTGCTGATGCATGTTTTAAATATGTTCAACAACTGTTTAGATTTCTGATTAAAATCATTTGTGCATTTATTTGATTACATTTATGTAGTATAAGCTACATATAATTCCATTAGTTATATGGCTAATACAGAATGCAGCTCTGATTCGAAGAAAGGATGCATCATCGGATCATGATGTCATAACTCATAGTGCGTTTCTCGAAACAGCTGATTACAAAAAGTCATGTTCTGCGACAATTGACAGCAGGTTGAGCATTCTTTCCAAATTATGCAGTTTCCTACTGAAATTTAATTTATTCTATTACTGGATATACTTGAATTTGTAGAAATTTCTGCCAAAATTTGCATTCAAGGTGCAAGAGAATTTTATTGTGAAATAGTTCAAATTATCATTAAATCGAAATTATTTGAATGATTTTTGTTTTTGTCTTCTTAACTATTTAAGATTTGTTCGAGTTAAGCGGTGTTTCTATGAAATTCAAAATATGAGAGTTTTGATGTAATTATTGCATCTAATAATAACATGACCAGGATTCTCGATCACAAAGAAGTTGTTGTTGCGGGCGACCTTGTAGAAAATTTTGTGCGCCTGGCGCAAATGAACACGAGCCGTAATGTGGAAACATGCGGGATTCTATGTGGCTCATTGGTTAGTTTTGCATCAGTTCCATGTAATTTCTGTTCACTTGTTTTTTTATTTTCTCGGTAACTGTTAAGTAATAGAATTTTACTTGAATTTTCTTTTCTTAGTCTGCTTTGAGAAGGAGCGTTTCATGTTGTGATTCTCTTTTAAATCTTAAGTTTCTTGTGGCATTGTTTTCATTTTTATATAAAGAATTTGTCTTTATTTTTTTGATATGATCTCTTTTAATTATCAAATTTACTGTTTCTTGGCTTAAGCTTGTTGAAAACGACTTTTCTCGTGTGCCTGAAAGCTAAGAAATATTATAGTTGCATTTAAATTATTAAAATCGCACTGAAAATGACATATTTGGAGAAGAAGGACTGTATGCAAAAGGTGTGGAAAAATTCAATTTAGATGCTTTTAAAAAATACATTTTTTAAAATCACCTCAATTTCTTTCTTCCAGAAATCTGCTTATGGTTGGTTACATTGTTATAGAATATCATCTTTATTAATACTTTTTAAGATCAGTGGGGGAGTATGTCGTATAACACATGCCGTGGTACCGAAGCAAACTGGTGCTGCTGATAGTTGTGATACGCATAACGAAGAAGAAGTATTTGCATATCAAGATGTCAACAATTTGATCACTCTGGGATGGATACATGTATTTTTTTCAAATTATCGATGGACTATTTTCTTATTATTTCAGTCAAAACGTTTTTAGTGGTCAGTATTATCCACTGAACACAAACGTAAATCATTTCTTATATTCTTTCGAAGGCTTCATCATAAGCAATGGCAAATTTCTATTAAATCAAGGTTCAAACTTGTAATTACCTCTGCCAAAATTTCGAAATATTTAGATCGGGAAATTTCCACCGTGCATCCTGTTTTAGAAGATTCCTTATCAAATTTCATTCAAAAGTACTGACAGATGAGTGATAAGTTTCCGAAGGCAAACTGATAATATGCAGAGTTTTCTGTTCATTTCATACATTCCAGTTTATTTTATTCTATATTTCTTTATCATCTTATTTTAAATTGCAGACTCATCCATCACAAACAGCGTTCCTTTCTAGTGTTGATCTTCATACGCACTGTTCTTATCAGCTGATGTTGTCAGAAGCTATTGCGATCGTCGTTGCTCCAAAATTCAATGAGTAAGGTTTATTTTATTACTGAAATTGAAAATTGGTTTATACATCGGAATCTGAAATGAAACCTTTCTGTCTTGTTTGTTGACCCTTAACCGAATAAGAATTTTATCTGTCAGTTTGATTATAACTATGACTAATTTCAGAGTAGGTATATTTCGTTTGTCAGAACGCGGTATGAAGGAAATTAGCGGTTGCCGTAAAACGGGTTTTCATCCACATGAAGATTCGGCAGCTCTGTTTTTTTACTGTCATGACGTACGTTTCGAAAATTCGTTAGCAGCAGTTATTGTTGACTTGCGATGATTTACCGATTATTTTTGGGTCATTGGAATGGAGATGATGCAATTTGAATCATCATTCTACTATGTTGTGATTCTCTGTTATAAATTTCATTAATATTTTTCAAGTTGTGAATTTAGAATTTATCTGTATATTTGTAAATTTATATCAATATCTATGTCTATCTATCTATCTATCTATCTATATATATATATATATATAACTTCGACATAAATTTTGGAAGTCGCAGTGCGATTTGAATAGGAATTTTTTAAGTATTCTTCTAAGCGACTAACAAGTACATTATGAAAATCAGTTTGTACAGCAAATCTCCAGTTTATGATGAATTGGTTTCTAAATTCTTTTAATCTACTCATTTGCTTCCAAATTCCTTCAGTTCTAAGTATTTTATATTTTTTATTAAGCAGTATTGTATGTATATTTTATTTTTTTATTTAAATTTTATTTCATGGATCTTGCAGATTTTATCTTAAGCCAGTATCTAAATCACTTTTGGTTTTGTATCGATCTTGATTTTTGAACTGTATTAATTGCAGAACTCTGATGCATGTAGTGTTCACATTTAGAATAGTGTTTTCCTAGCATTTTTTCAAAATTCCAGGTCTTATTTCAGTACGGACTAGTCTGCTAATTTCATGTTATCGTTGTATTGTTTTGCTTTATATGTGTCTTTTTTTTAAATGTGCTTATGCACATTTGCTTTCTTTATGAAAACCATCTGTTATTTCAGTTGACTTTAGTATTAGTTTTAGTTGATAAGTAATCCATTCAACAATGGAAACACAAGTTTTCGTGGTCCTTGATAGAGCCATCCAAATTAATTCAAAAAAAGCTGTCGGAGTGTCAACGAACTATCTATTTTCGACAAAATATAGATTTGTTGTGGCTCCATTGTAATGTTGATTGGTCGTAAGAAATAATTCAAGAAATTATTTCGAAAAAAAAAAAAAAAGAATAATTTCAGGAAATAATTTCTTACTATCTCTGATTCAAAGACCAAGATAATCCTGCCTATCGATTTTCGTAATCTTTAGAGAAAATTATTTAATGATTACTGATGCATAGACCATCAATTGTAGATTAACGAAACTGTGATTAAACTTATGGGATGAGTAGATAATAAAGATGCCTTCACTTTTCTCGGTCTGCAATTGATCATACTTTTTGCTTTGTAATTGAAAGTCTTCACTGTTACTAGTTCAGTATTTAACGTGACGAGGTGATATAAAATTAATGGAGCAAAATTTCGATTGGGAAGTGAATAAATATCTGAAAAGTGGAAGGCTGAAGTGGTTTGTCGGCCACTGACACTATCAGCTGTTGAGTGTCGATCAGTTTAGGAATGCACAGTTGCGCTGGTAGCTTTTAGAGCAATTTTGCTCGGAAATGTTTCCATCCTATTCAACTCTAAAATTGAATTGGTTCTTATCTGTGATCTAGTAACTCTCTTGTCTTTAATTTTGAAACGATATAATGTTATTTTAATCTTCCATTATTGCTTTCCTGTTAATCGCAAAATTTTCTTATGTTCTTTTTGTTATTATGAAGGAGAAATTTCCAATTCCTTCATCTTTTTAAATGAATAAAATATTCAATCTAATAATCGTTGTTCTTGAATCCGGACAATTTTGACTGCTGTATTTGTAAGAAGAAATTGAAATTGAAATCACATAAGTTATTTTAAAATAATAGGATAATTCTAGCATTTCTCATGTAACAGTCAAGCAGCATTCCTAGTTCATGGTGATAATTGATCATTTTAAGATGTTCGAATTATCTGCTCAGTTAATACCAAAATAACTGAATTGTTTTTTCAGTGTATTTGAAAAATTACACCAGTCCGAAACGGTCAGAAAATGTTTCGATAAGTTAAAAGACTTTTAGTAGTAGTAAGAATTTATTAGGGAAAGATACTTTCGCAAATTTTTAACAGAAAAATTTTCTTAAATTTTTAATAAATTTCTTACTAAATCGCTCTAGCTAAAAAAATCCGCATTGAATGCATTGAATGCGGATTTTTTTAGCTAGAGCGATTTAGTAAGAAATTTTTGTAGATTAATGATTATTTGTCTGCTCGCAGTCTTTGTTACTGAATGATCTAACTCTGAAAGTATGAATTCTTGAAGTTCGGGAAATGACAACGACAAAAGCTCCAATCATCATTCTAGTACATTACGATTAAAAACTGTTGATTAACAAATTCATGTTCTTAGTCATACAGTTTTGGCAGGATTTTCAGCAACAGAAAAAAGAGGTAGAAGAAAGTAAAATCTATTATTAGAATGCTTGTTTTACGTTCACTTTCTCAGCAGAAATCAATGTTCTGCTGATGAATTGTGTTCAAATATTATTGGTTGGTAGTGCGGAACTGCTTGAACGGTGGATAGATTTGCTTTGTCTTGAACTGCTTTGATTTCTTCGAAAGAAAAGTATGAATGAATGATTCATGGAGTGCTATATATCTTAAGAAGAGGATCGATATAATTCCACTTCGCTCAATCCTATTATCAAATTGATGAATATCTCTAGGAGATGGTTACCATATCAGTGCGAGAAGTTCCATTTGTTATTCTAGATATCTGGAAATTTGATTTGACAATTTTTTTGTTTCCAAGTGAAGATTGCTTTTGTCTTCCATACTATACTGAATGCACTAATCAGTAAATGATGGTCAGATTTAGTTTAGGAAAGATGATCAAAAGGTATCGATAAATACCTCTCTATCTGTATGTCTTGCTTGTTCAATCAATGATGCATTTTGGATACTTAATTTCGAGAATGTTAGTGCTATTCATAGGAGAGATGATTGTGTTGATGAAATGAGAAGCAAGATATTGTGAGTTCTTCAGAGAAGAGGTCGGAGAAGAAGAAGCTAATGTGTGTTGGATTCTGAGCAACAACAACTAAAAGCTCGAGCTCGCACTGGCAAGACTCGAGAATAGCGCAAAGTTCATCGCTTTGCCTTTTCTAAAAGTGTTACTAGATGGATGAATTCTTCTTATATTTGATGTAATACTATGATCTCTTTCTCTTTCCAGCTATTTCTTAAAAGCGCCTCAAATTTGCGCACGCCACCTCTTATCTTCATCATCAAACTTTCTATCCTTGGCGTTAGCATCCTTTCTTCCATTTTCCCCTTTTTACAACTTCATTATCATCTGCTTCATCTCATCTTTATTTACTTCTTCATCCCATATTTCTCGTTTCAAAAGCAACTGATTTTTGCTGAAAGAATACTCAATGATTTCTGCAAATTCTTCCCGTTCAATTGCTAATTCCATTAGCTTAATATTTGGAAAGATCCTCTCTCTATTGTCTAGACTAATTTTGGATTTTGCAATATTTACCAAATAGAAAATACGATAATTATAGAAACTGTTTCCTACACATTCCATTTTATTCTAAAAAAAAAAAAAAAAAGAAAAAAAAGAAAGAAAGAAAGAAAAACTATCAATTCGTCACAACAATGATTTCGCTTGAAATTTCTATGTGCAACTTTTTTAAAACTTTTCTAACAAATACATTTGTTAAGCAAATGGCTTATTGTGTTATGTGTCAGCCAATTTCAATTTTCGTTTCTAAATCAAATATATGCGCCATCAGCATATTCATTAAATCCAGGTCAGCTTGAAATATTAACTCCTTTCACGAGAATTACGCATTCTAATAATTTATATAATTTTCTAATTTAAAAAAAAAAATTCAGGAGATGACAGAAACGGAGGAGGATCCATATGCAATAAGCTCGGATACTGATACCGAATCATTAAAGGGTCCACCGCCAAAAATCAGCATTGAGGGTCGCTCTGTTGCTGATATTTCTTCACTTGTATGCTTTTTTTGATTTAAAAAAATGAATTATCAGTGTTTATGTGAATAATATATCTTGAATTTATTTGAAACACTTAAAGCTGCAATTGACACATAATTAACTTAAATAAATTAGCTAGTTTTTAGCTGTTTAAATGAATAACTTAAAAAAACTTCATCTGATATTCTTCGCATTCTTTTATTATTCAAATTAATGGTTTGGCCCATAAATTTCTTATCGATGATCAAATATAATTATTTATGTTTGATGTACCCTTCCTTTATTTCCTGCAAACGCACTGCGCTAAAGAATAGTCATAATCTAATGCTGATTCTGATCTCATTTATCGTATTAAATTCAATTTATTGTCACAGTTGAAAATGTTTGTTTTCATTGTTGAAAATGTTGAATTAATATATAAGCATAATATGAAAGAAGGAAAATAAATCATATAAAATCATGGAAAATAATACCTACATCGCAATTATATTGATATCATACATGTAAAAAGATATGAATAGTTGGATAATTTTAAATTTTTGGCTGATCTATAATCCAACTTGTCTGTACGATGCTTTTAATTTAGCTATTTTTTTTGCTTTTTGAAGAATTTCCTTGACTTATTCGAAAATAAAAAAGCCATCATCAACAAACTAAAGGATGGTCTTAAAAAAATGATTTGACCGCTGTCAAATGAGTTGTTCAAAGAAGCCGGATGATTTCTCCTCCGCCATCTTAGTAATTTAGAAGATTATCATATTTGGTGAATTTAATACACTACAAACTATCTTTAAGACTATCTTGTCATTTAGTGAAATGATATGCTTTATGTAGCCCGTGTAAGTTTATTTTGTTAATAGAAGTTTTGAATATGTATCAAAATTCAATTAATATCATATGCAACAAAGGTAGTTTTACTGATTTTACTGATGAGTTATTCTGATGATGAAGCTATAAGAATCTGCTTTATGAGTCGGCTTTCAGAAAGCCGCTTTGAAGGAAACAAAAGAGGCACTGAAGGATGAGAAACGACTCGAGGAACTGAATCAGCTGAAGGAAAAATCCGAAATACGTAAAATAAAAAGAGGTTTTATTGAGGGTATGCATTTCATTTTAAATTCTTTTAAAAAAGATAAATTCAGGCGGAAAAATTAAGGATTATGGATATTTATGATTGGCAGAACTTTGCAAAATATCAAGAACAATGGAAAATGCATGATACCTTATATAATTTTTTTCCTAAAATTTTGAAACATTTATTCCGTGTTAGAAAGGTTTATCTGACTGGCCCCTTGTAACTATGTAATTTTTATTTGTTATGTCAAGTTTTAGGTAAAATAAAAAATGAATTGGAGAATGAAACGAAGCCGATAGATGAAGAACGTGAACAACTTGCCACCGTCACAAGAGTATGCTTCTGTTCAACCTGAACTTTCAAAAATATCATTCATCTTCGGACATCTCAAAAATCATTCATCTTATCATTCATTTTCAGAGTCCTTGTATTTTATCATGGAAATCTAACTGAGTGGTGACTTTAGCTGACTGATTTAGTGATCACACAGGATTCTTTCGAAAGTCTATGCGTAATCATATTTAACCTGAAAATTCATCATCATAGAAAGATACATATAGCCAAATGTCTAGATAGACCTAATAGTCTAGTATTATAATTCTGATTTTCTATCATTTTTTTTTTTTTTTTTGATCATTTTGCAGTCTTTTCAGGAACAATATTCGAAGTTCAGAAGTAAATTTGAGAATCTTCCGGAAGTAATGAAAGAGAATCTCGAGGAACGTTTGAAAACCATGGAGAAAGAGCTGATGGGTGTTGGAAAGGAAAATCTGGAAAACATCAAGGATGCCTTCGAAAATCCTCAAGAAGGCAATAAAACTGAACGCGAACAAATTGTTATTGAGCGTTCGGAAGCAGACAAAAGGCGAGTGATGAGGACATTTGCGCAGGTTTCCTACAATTTATTAGTCTTGAATGAATTTTTTCAACAGCTTCAAATCTTGCTGTAAATGTTGGTTTGCAAGTAGCAAGCATTTCATATTTTTGTTCAATTTCCGTTGTCAATATATCTTCAGCACGCATATTTTTAAGATGTAAGAACCAATTCCCGCAAAATGATTTATTTTTTTCAGGCAGATGTTACAGCAGATGACGCTCCGAGCGACTGTCCAGTGTGTCGAAAAACAGTTTATTCTGTTGACAGGATCTTCGCCAATAAGCGAAATTATCATACACAATGCTTTAAATGTGTCAAATGCTGTAAAAAATTAACGTAAACAAGTTCTTTCTATTTCTATAATTAGAATGTTTCTAATTAATTAAAGAATCGTGATGGAGAAATGTTTTTTTAATTTTTTCTTTTGTTTTTTCTTTAAGAAGAATTACAAGTTGGGATCTTTATCTCATTTTTATTGCACCATTTAAATCCTACGAGTCTTTATTACTATTTTATCAGTTATCACCATAATTGATATTGCCAGAGTTATCTGGTTTCTCCTTATGGAGTAAATTAACATGCAGACATCATGCACTCTTCCATTGAGAATTTTTGATTGTTTTTCAGTGCAGTGAATTACAATATACACGAAGAACAGCTGATGTGTAAAGTTCATTATTTTCAAATAGTTCATCCTGAAATTGCCGCAACAATGGATCCCGCCACGATAGAAGGTTAATTTTCTGGAAAATGGAATTTTTTCCGATATTTTTTTGATTTTCTTTTCTTATTCCTATAACAAAATTCAGTTAAGTATCTCATTAGTTTCAATTTAGCATCTTAATGAAGTTTAAAGCAAAAGTAAATAATCGTACAAAAAATAAATTGTAGAAGATGAAAGAATGGAAGAAGAAGAGGAATATGCAATATCATCAAAACCAAAACAGCTTGGAGATGATGTCATTAGAAATAAGTTTTAATTTATTCAATTCTATTCCATTAAAAACTTTTTCCTGCTAAATTTCAAGATTTCAACTTGTGTTTTAAAAAATTTAAACATTTTTTTTCACTCCAACTTTTCTTCTTTCTTGTTCTTTAATACGCGTATAGCTATTATTTTCGTGAAAGACCTCAACAATTGATCGTAATTTTACTTTAAAAAAAAAAAAAAAAAAATTTATAGCGCCAACTTTTTTCTACTTTGAATGCAATGGGGAAAATAATAAGTTTAATATTGGAATTTTCTTTTCTTTGGAATGTAATGCGTGTTCGTTTTTATCTTCTTGATTTTTTTCTCTTTATTTTTCTACATTTTCTTAGTTTATTCTTTTTAAAAATTTTGCAAATATTTTTTAAAATTGTTTAATTTTGACTGCTTCATTCTCATATATAACCGAAAAAATCCAAAATATTGTCATAAATATGGCAATAAGAATATTGGGAGGAATTATCGGTTTGGTGATAAAAAGGTATGCATTGAAATGGTTTAAACATTGATAGAATATCAAAGTGGAAACTCCTTTCCTCTTGTCATATATATTTATGCATATTGGGCAGGGAGAAAAAGAGCGAGTTTTCTTCGTTTAATAATATTCTTGCAAATCTATAAACTATTTCATATGAAACATAAATTTATAACGTAGCGAGAGAGGGGAAGAAATGAGGGGGCGAGAGGGACAGGTAGGTGGACTTTTGATGTTGATGATGACAATCATGGTGGTGGTGGTAACATTGTGACCGATTGAGCTGCTTCGGTACGCTGACCATATTTTCATCTTTCTGTGAAATGGACAACTTCACCGGACTTTGCGTATCAATTACAGGTCAAATTTACTCATTTTCTCAACTCATTGCTCCATTTATAACTATTTTAATAACCATTTCTCAATGCATCTTTCAAAATGATGTGTAAATATTAGTTAAAAATATGAAATGAAAAATTTTGTCATGAAAATTTCTCGATGCTTAGCACTGACGAATAGTTTTGATAAAGATTTTATTTGTTGACGAAGGATTTATTCTTTGGTCTACGTTAGAGATGGACAATCCGTTAAAATATCGCTAACAGAGTCGATCGCTAGGTTGTTCTCTGTTATTGTTCAATCAAAGGAGTGCTCCTCCAATCTTCTTTGAGAGTTTCTTGGAGTGTTCGATCTGATTTGGACTGAATGTTCCAATTGTTCGTTCTGTGGTTTCTGTTTATTCGGTTTACACTAAAACATTTCTATTTGTTCTGACCCTTTTTCTGGTTGAAGTTTCGTTTCGTTTTGATGATTGGCACAAATCTTTCATTTAGTGGGAGATTGTTTACTACATGGTAATCTTGGCACGATTTACAGTATGTTCACTATGGCGAAAAGATCAAAAGCCTGGTTAGCATATTGGAAAATGAAAAGTTTGTTTATGCCGAGATATTTCTATTATACAAAGATTCTCTGATATTTCGTCATATCTAAAATTTATGAAGATATTTCGATTTTTCCAAAAAAAATTGTTCTTTTTTATTGATCATTATCTTTATTGTTCTTTTTTTTATTGTTATACGAGTCACCATATGAAACTTTAGATGAAAATTACGAACATTACACAAGCATTGAATGATAGAATTACAAATAATGGCTAGACAAAGCTTTTTGGATAGGGACCAAATAGATTTGTAAAATATACTAATCGATTAAAATTCGTTGAATAATGAATTTATTTTTTCAAAATATCCATTTCTCACTTCCTTTCCATTTATATAATTAATCCATATTCATAACTTAAATTTCCTTTCACGACTGACGATTTTTGAAATGCTAATTGGACCAACATTACTTTTTTTTTCTTGCTTAAAAAACGTCCAAAAAGAACTTATTACGAATTACTTTGAAAGTTCACTTTTTATTTTTTTTTTTTTTCTTAAATCCCTTCCGAAATTCAACTATCGGTAACTCACAGTACTAAAAAATTTACCTGAATCTAATTTTCATCCCAAATTGATCCAATTATCCTCTTTTCTTACACATTTGATAAAATTTAGAAAACGTTTTGTGAGTTATTTATCAAGCTAGTGTTAACTTTGCTATTCTTCAACCACTTTGATTTACCTTCTGCTTGGATAATCTAATTTTTCCGCATTACTTTAACTTTTCGAGGCCTGAATTCTTTCATTTCTTCTATATAACTCAATTATTTTGGATGTTATTTATTATGAAGTAAGTTCTATATATTTAAGTTATCTTGGACGTTATCTATCATAATATATAATTGCAATAATAGTGTCAGATTTTTCGAGAAAAAAAAGTCACAATAAATCAAAATACAAACTCAAGGTTCTTATCCACTTTTGCTGAATCTCTGTCTGTTACATAAAACTCTGAATACTGGTTATTTTTTCAAAAATGCATGGGTACTATAAAATGCAGATGCTCATCCATAATGATTAATTAAGATACGAATTTGTTCGCGATATAAATTTCATAACTTATAAATTTTCACAAGAAATAAGCATGTCTTTTTATTTTCATCCTCTAGATGAATTGCATGAAAAGAGAAAAATCGTTATTTGCATTTATTTTGTATCATTTTACTATTATTTTTCCAATTACTATTATCTTTCTATTTGACTATTATTTCTGCACTTTTTTCGCAGATGCAAAACATTTACTCCTCGTGTCGTAAGTAGGAAATAACCTGCTTGCATTAGTGTGACGACCTAGATGATACTGGAATAAGAATTGGTCCTCCTTAAGGCCGATCTCAGGTCTTTTCACACAGATGACATATCAAAATAATGAAACAATCTTCGCTTTATGTGAACTTTTCAAGAAACCTGTTGAAAAAATCCCAAAACACAACATTATGCCCAAACAGAACATTGTGAAGAAAATCAGTGTATTGGTTGCAATTTTCAGTCAAAATGTTGACGATGAGAAACTTTTTGAATCAGATTCTAATGAATAAGAAAATAGAGCCAATAAAATTACCACAGAAATATCGAATTCTTGATTTTCTGCTTTTCAAATGAAATTTGCTGCAATTCCTTGCTATTCCCAACACTATTTAGTTTTTCGAACCATGTATAACCTATTGATGAATCAGAATCATTATATGAATCAAAACCAGTAATATCTTGGCATCTCATGATTTGAAAATCTTTTTATGGTTGTTATCAGCGTGAATTTCAGGTGGTACAAAATTAGACGATTTGTCAACCATTGGATCATTAAAGGCTAGAAAAGGCGATTGGGAAAATTCTGCGAAAGAGGCAGAATATACCGAAAAGAAAAATATTGCTGAGGAGATTATTTCAGGAAAAGTGAAAGCTAATTTGGAAAAGTATGCATTTTAATTGCATCAGTAATAAAATTAAAGCACAAATAAAATGCAAAAATTGCAGTATTAATGAATTGAAATTGCGTCAAGTATTGAGTAAACTTTGATTGGCATATCAAGAAAAGTTGGTCCAGATAAAGTAGATGTGTAAGAAGGAGATTTAGGAGTACGACAAAATTTAGCGCGTTTTAGGAGTTATCCTAAATCCAAAACTTAACTCAATGGATTTTTTTTTTCTTTTTTTTTTTTTTTTTTTTTAGACAGAGCGAGGGAAGGATTGTGAAAAAAGATTTGAGTATTTGTATTATGATTATTTAATAAAATGAAAAATTTACTGCTTTATGCTTTTCGAACTTCATAATCTGAAAATGTGATTGATCGTCTTTCTGTAGATTTGTCATGGGTGCCGCCAATGAAGAAGAAGAAGAAGAGGAGGAGGAAGAAGAAGATGGAAGAGATCCAAATATCGTTCGTGAAGACAAGAAACGTCGTAAGGAAGAACTCAATTTTGAACGGGTTTGACATTCAAAATATTGCTTATCAAATTTGAACCTGAATAAGTTAGATTTTATTTTTTTTCAAAAACCGTTTATAAAGCTTTAGAAATATACATGGAATGAAAGATTGAGTTCTCGATTTCCTTATCAAAAAAGGAATTTTTACCATAGAAGTTTAGGTAGGTGATATAAAGAATAAATGGAAAGCAGGCAACGTGCAAGCAACCGATATCAAAGAAATGAAGAATGATCTGAAGGAACTACAAAATTGTCCTGGGGTCAAAGAGCGCTTTCAGGAAATGACGGAGGCCGAACAAAAAGTTACTAAACAATGGGACAGTAGTGAACTCAATACTTCAGGTTAATTCTTCATATATAGTTCAAGTCTTCTGAACGTGCAGAAATGAATGTTCTCTCTATAAGATATGATCTTGATTTATAGAACAAAGTTCATCCTAACTTTATAGTTCATTTCAAGCTGCTTAGTTAGGAAACCAGTCAATTTCCATGTTTTATCTGCAGAAATTATAATAGGATGTGATCTTCATCTCATGGCGTTTTATACGGATGAATCAAGTTGATTAAAAGTATTATCGACTAAATTTTCTGCAACTACATATTTTTTTTCCAATCATTATCGACTTTGCGACGATTAAATTCGAATTTAGGAGTAGCTGATGCTCGCAAATCATTTTTGGAAGGTTCAGCATTTCAATCCGGACCGATCGAGAGAACTGCCATTG
Source organism: Onchocerca lupi (assembly GCA_028564675.1). NCBI lineage: Eukaryota > Metazoa > Nematoda > Chromadorea > Rhabditida > Onchocercidae > Onchocerca > Onchocerca lupi. Next base: position 114,156 of record JAOVVO010000037.1, read on the forward strand.
AACTTCAGGAACTTGAGTTTAAAAGTCAATGTCTTTTCATTTCTCAATTTTCAACTTTTTCAAAAAAAAAAAAAAAAATTCTGGTACTTAATATATTTGAACAAGCACTTCTACATTTCTTTAAAAAAATGGACACTAAACATTAAGATAGCCTTTTAGATCCAGTTGATTATACTTAAATCCTTTGAATTTGATAATTTATTTGAATAATTAAAATTCGGTTGAGCAAATATCTAAACTATTTAGCTAGTAAAATTCAGTTTGAAGCTTGAAGGATGCGAAATTCAATAGCTGTATTTTGTAGATGATGTACTATAGCATTAAATCATTTTCAAGACACAAAATTCTGAAGCTTAAATTTCATCCTTTTTAGGATGACTGTTTAAGAATAATGCCAAGCGTTTATGTTATTCCAGACATTACATTAATTTTCTATTTATCATTGAAATAAAGCTTCAAATTAATCTGGAAATTTCTTTATTTGTTTTTTGAAAAAAGATTTAAATTAATTTTATCAAAGTGATAAGTGATAAAATTTGTTTGCAGAGCTTCAAGATTTCAAAGAACGTTTTGAAAAAGGTGAAGGTGATATCCAAGTGCAGAAGCATGAAATTGATATACATGCTGGCGATCTCAGTGGTCTTAAATCAGCGTTCGAAAAAGTAAGCATCACTAATTTTGTTTATATTTCTAAAGCTGATGGATGAAATCGGTATCAATTTACACTTCAGATGAAATTGAAAGTAAAATTTTTGCTTAACAAAAAGAAGTTAATTAGTTGAGTACAATTGAATGGAAGAATGAAAACTTTTCAGGGAGAAGATAATTTGGAAATGACATCAGAAGAAAGAGCGGAATTGAAAAAGAAACAAATTGAAGAGGAGTTTTTGAGGTACAAGCTTGATAGACGAGCAGCTGCAAAAGGTGATCATTCCTCCAGAAATGAACATGAAGGTTCGTATTTTTTGATTAATGCCTTCATTGATGATCTCCAGTAGTTATGCTCCTGCAATATAGTTTTATGATATGAAAATGAAGGAAATTTTCAGACAAACTATTGGATGTAGAAAATAGAATGGCTGGTAAAGATGGGCAGAAATTACAACAAATCGATGCTCAAGGAGCTCAAACAGTTGCTTTAGAAAATCGGGTAGGATATATGATTCAGCATTATTTTAATTTAAATATTTTATTTTAATTGCTAAAGATACTCCCAAAGCTTTTTAAATCAAAGGATCGCAATTAAATTTAAAATATTTTGAAACTAATTTTCATATTTATTGGTGTTTTCTACCAGGAGATGCATCTGAACAAATGGGACAAAAAAAAAGGTGCAATTCCGGAGCCAGTGAACAGGCGATCGGTCGAAGATGAAGGTTTGTCAGCAATGGAGAAAAATTGTAAACAATTATTTTCACTTGTTTCAGAATCACCGCAATTTTACTAGCATAACATTATTTTGAAACGATTTCCAAATATATGCGTTCATTCGTTCATTCATTAAACACTCTTTTGCAAAGTAGTTGAGCTGCCTTAAGCCAAATTTAAAGAAATGTTTATTTTGGAAATTCAGAGGTCATCATATAAATCCTCATCTTTTATTTCTGCCGCCAAATCGTGAAGTCATAAAGTAAGTCGCAAATGCATGACTTATGAATTTCACACTGTTGTTAAGAATGAGAATGTGATAGTAGAAGAGAAAAAAGATTGTTTTTCCTGCATCATTTTATGATTATTTTGAATTCTTGTTTATTTTCTGAAGAAATCAATTACAGAGAATGAAATAGAAGATGATGATGATGCTTATGATGTTAAAAACCTCACGCAAAAGTTCACAAACATTGGTAGAGGAGAGGAAACAAAGATAAAATACGATAGACCTAGTGATTTGGATGAAATTAAGGTATTCGTTTAGTGTATGTGTAATGAAATCATTTGATATATCTTTAAAAAAATAGCATTCTTCATATTCACAAGTTCAATTTTTGAAAAGTACAAATTTTGGGCAATCCTTTTTTCAAGCATTGAGCATATGCTTCTCAACTAAAGGTTTTTTTTAGATAGCTGCGCGTAATCTGAAAGAGCAATTCGAAAAAGCTGGAATGGAATTTGAAAATCAAACAGCAGAGGAAAAGCGCAGACAGCTTGACGAAGAATTTGAACGATTAAGGCGTAACTTAATTTTCTTTTTTTTTGTTTTGTTTTTTTTTTTTTTTCTCGACTAAATCGATGATAGAAATTGAGTTTTACAACTTCTGAGAAAAAATCTTCTATTTCATGTTGCAAGTGTGCTGTGAAATTTAGCAAATAAAATCATAGTGGATTAAAGGTGAAAAAGAAGAAGCGGCTGCTGTTCGTGAAGAGACTCCTGAAGAAGAGAAATTTCCCGAGAAGGAAGAAATCCATGTAGCTGCTGATCACGCCTCAAAAATGGCCGCAAAATGGGAAAAAATTCAGAAAAAGGAGGCTAAAAAAGCTGAAAAGAGTCGAATGCCATCGAAAACTACCACACAAACGGTAAATCCAATAATTCTCAGGCAGTAGATGCTTGTCCTTTTTTTTTTTTTTCCCGACAATTATTTACTCCTCTAGCTCATTTTTAATTATCTATGCCTCCTTATTTTCTGTTTATTATACGAACCATTTTGTAATACTTTAATACTCTAAATGATTTTGCAACTTTTTAATGCAAAATTATAAATATAGCGAATAAGTTTTGAAAGTAATTCCATTCATTTGTTTGTAACTCAAATTTAAAGAAGAAATACGCAATAGAATGATTTCTGTAAATTTTGAAAATTCTAGTTTCGATTTAATCAATCCAGATATATATCATGGTAGTTGGGAAATGTTTCAACGCAAAAGATGAATTAATCACCAAAATGTGCAACCAAAGTTTTAGAATAGAAAATGAAGAAAAGAAAAATGATTTTTGCAGCTGAATAATAAGTTTAAGTAAATTTTTCAGTATGGAAAGATATTTTTGCAGGAAAAGTAAAACATGCAGAAGAAATCCGTTGCTAAATAACACATCATGTTTCAATGTTTCAATGCGTTTTAAGAAGCCATCTCTTTCATGATTCAAAATTCTTTTAGTCATTTGCTCTATTTATTTTGAAGTAAAATATCTCAAATAAATAATGATTCATACAAAATGAAACAAATTACATTTTTTTTCGCATGTCTTTTACTTATAAGTTTTCAGCTAATAGAAAATACAATTGGAATTTTCTTTGTGTGAGCTAATTTAACCATATCTGTTTTAAGAAGCTAACGGTGTTTAAACATTTTAAACCACTTTTTACATATTTTACTCATTGGTACCTTTCAATGATAATAATTACGTAATTAAGCTTGTACTGACATCTCAAAAAAGAATTTGCTACGTTAATCCTAAAATCATAGCATTTAACACATTCGTATGTCTGTGATAGGGATAAAAAGTGATTTGAAAATGAGTAAATTTTTCAAATTGAAATTTTTGAGTTTAGTGTGAGGTGCTCATGTTTTAATTAACTTAAATTAAGGATTGCTGTGTTTCTTCTTTCTTTTTTTTTTTTCCACTAATGCATGAAATACCTTGACTTCAGATTCGGAATGTCCGTGTGACATCTTCTCCGCTATGCAGTTGCTGCGGTAAGACTGTTTACCTCGCGGAACGTTTGCAGTGTTTCTCACAACTATATCACTTGAAATGTTTTCGATGTAAGCACTGCGGTCTGCATTTAAGGTAAAAATTAAATTTTATTTTCAAAAAATAAAAAACATCTCGTTCAGATGACGATGCACTTAAAAGACTGTGAATCGCTTTCAAAATTTCTCGAAGCATTGGATCTTAATATTGTTTGCATGAAATTTCCCATGCTTTTTAACAATAACCATTTTTTCAAATTTTGCAATCTTCTTGAATTATTGTAATTACGCGGTATAATTTCTACATAGATTTGCTTGATAACCTAAAATTTCATTAGAAATCTGACAGAAATGTCAGATTTCCAATGTTCTCTACTGATTTCCATCCGAAAATTGTTTCACAATTTTTTATTCTACTATTTGAGAGGACTGTGATGGTGACAGAAACGCAGGTTTTATCAGGGATGCCAGAAGTTGCTTTTTACTTCGGGAATTGATTGGGCATTTCTTTTGCTTGAGAGGACACATGGACAAAATCCGCCTTATCCAATGCTAATCAGGCTTTTGCTAACTTAGATCATCAAATCTTTTCTGGTCACACTATCATTGTAGAATTGCGTGCAATGCAATGCATGATATGCTTTTAGTTTGTTTGATGGCAGCGAGATTTGTACAATATTTCAAATGTCAACTTTCGAAATAATGAAAATGGATAATACGACCTGACTAACGCAATTATCATGTTGCAAATCAAAATAAGACACTGTACAACTCCGATCTTTCTTCAAATTTCTTGAGTTTTCTCGAAATCTTAACTCTGAAAAGACTGAAAACATAAATTGGCTGCTATGTTACAGCGAAAAATTACCGATGCAAGTTAATTTCGATTTCCCATTCAAATATTCAACTTTTCGATATTTCTCGAAACTTTTTTTGGCTTGAATTATAATATATAACGATATCGATTTTACGGTCAAGCTGAACCAAAAAACTATGGACTCCTAAAATCGCTTATTGCTGCAAGCACTTGTGTATGGATCCGATTTTAAACTTTCGCTTGCACGGAAATTAAATCAAGAGTCATGGAAAATTTACAATATTTGATATTTGCTTTTGGATATTTTTGAATTCCTTTAAACGAAAAAGTAAAATGGTTCTATTTTTTTTCAACAATTTCTGCATATTTTATCAATTAAATTCATTATAAATTTACTGAAAAGCAGCAAATCATTTGCATCGAAAATTGGGATCTCTAAAAAGTCCTGACAAATGTAAAAATTCGTAAATGTAAAAGAAAGAATCAAAAGTTATTAACAAAAAAATCGCAGAAGTGTTCCGAAATTTTTCTACAAATCGCTCATTTAATGTTGCCGTAATTTAGAAAATATATCATTTCCCTTCTAATTTCAATTTTGTTTCAAACACTTAATCAACTCTTTGATTTCACTAAAAAACGATGATGTAGAAAGCACGTCAGATGCAATGAAAATATCCAACAACAATAATAATGGGATGATTTGCAAATTTTTTCAGCGTAGTAGCTGGACTGCATGCATCTGCATTCATCGATGGTCTATTGCGAATTTCTTTCTAAATCAGATGTCGCTTATAATTTACCGTAGTCGTTGATCGCTTCCATGAATTTGCTTTGAAAGGAATTCTAATGGAAACAAATGGGCACAAATTTTTGGAAATTGCTTTTGAAAATAAGTCTCATGAACTGGAATTAAAAAATGCACAAAAGTTGCTCATCGTTTTTTTGCACAAGGACTGGAACTAAAAAATGCACAAAAGTTGCTCATGGTTTTTTTTTTTTTGCACAAATTTGCTTGATTCAAACACCTTTAGAGTGGAAAATTGCCAGCGATCAACAGATGGCAGTATTTTCTGCGAAACACATTTTCGTCGCCTGTTTGTTGCTCAGAGTTCATATGTTTTCCGACACAATCAACAGTTTGTGATAACAAACTGATTGCTCGGCCAACGATGCTTTTATACTGTGATTGTGGTTATATTTCAGGGAATATATCCTTTTAATTGTAGAAATTATTTGTAATGTATAAAAGCTTTTTCATTTTGTTAAAATGAAGGAATTAAATTTGCTTATTCTCTTTTACTTAGGTTTGCCTTCTATCACTGTTCTAAAATTATCTTCATCACTATCTGTCCTTTGATTACTACAAGATTTTCTTTTCATCTAGTAGTGGATTACTTTATAATGGAACTGAATGCATATTTGACGGCCATTAAAATTCTGAAATTTATGGTTTAAGAGGTATTTACAAACTTCAATTGCAAAATTTATAGTTTCTGAATGAAAAGAACACTAAAAAGAAGGAAATCGGTAACAATAAAGATGAAAGGTGCTTTTTGTTCGGAAAGGATAAAACGAATTAGATCGAGCAAGAAACTTAATTACCTTCCAAGTGTTGTGCAATTCCTTACTACGGAAAGGACTAAAATTAATATTTTAAAAATAATGGATTTTCATCAAAAATTTGCTCTCCTCAGTGCTGCGTGATAGATTCAATCATGAATCGGAAATTTCTTATCAAAATCCAAGCCAAAAGATCTTTGCACTAAAAATCTCGCGAAAATTAACGCAATGATGGAGACAAATTAACAGTTATTTTCTCCAATTAGTTAAAACGGTGTCACAATTAAATAAAGAAAGCTTTTGCTTCATTTAGATTTGAACCACATAAAATGATAAAAAAGTGATCATTGCAGAAATGTGGAGGAAGATCTTATATAAGTGTTACTCTTCATTTCGATACTGATTGTAAAATGTTGTGAATATTTTTTTGCCATTTTATTGAACATTGTGAAGTGGATTTGAAGGCCAATAGGTGCGCTCAAAAATAAATTTCTTTTTCAAACAATTTTTGGAGATTGCATCATTCAATTGTGATCACTAGTCATTATAAAACAATTTTGAAAATTTTCATGTTACAAACATAAAAAATTTGTAAAAACTAATTTATTTGTACAAAAGAAATTTTCACAAAACACACTATAGCCTCATTTCATAATTACAAAAACTTTATCCAAGCTATGCTAAACATGTAAATTATATCATCAAGTATACAAAGAATACAATTGTCAATTTTCAAAAACGATTTTAATGCAATCAATCAATTCTGCTCACGATTGTGCCTAGCCAAAATGGTATTCTCATTCGGTACTATATTATCGCCTATTAAAAATTCTTGTGTCATCGCAGCTATCTCGTCTTCAATGCCATCTCTGCAAATTTCAAAGATAAGTGCAAAATTAAGACATGGAAATAATGAACTCTTGTCAAGTATTTTTGAAGGAAGGTTCGTGCACAAACTATCGAACTAAATTTGTACTTCATGTGCAAAAAATCCATTTCAACTAAAGTTATAATATTTTATTATCCTTCACAAAAAATTTTCCGGCTCTGTAGATTAGAAAACTCCACAAATACCACAATCATCGATAATACAAATATGATTACTAAACCCGAAATTTTGTTTTAAATTAGAAACAAAATAAAATATATTCAGTTGTATTTTTGATTTAAGACTCGAACTTTGTCTCTAACTTTGATTTAGCAGTAGTAATTTCTTAATGAAGCGCCCTATCACTGTTATGGCTGTTAATAACTTCATTTTTTAGTATAACTCAACTGTGTCGGATCACTGTGACCTTTATTATTTAGTACTATAATAACTTTAACCTTTATTAATTAGTACTATAATAGCTTTCCCACAGTAATATTTCTTGATGTTTTTCATCAAAATTGCAAAAGTGCCAGTTTTCCTTCATTATTATTAGTCAGTTCAATATGGATCTTCCTGATTTCATTTTACAAATCATTTCGAATTTGATCACTTGAGATTTCGGGTCTTTTCAACGTAAGATATAATCTGAAGTTTTAGGCAGCTCGACTTACTTTTTTCTAATAAACAATATTTTTTTTAGATCCTATAAGATGTGTGATTTGCTTGCAAAATTCGCGACGCGATTTCACTTGTTAGAGGCATAAGCTGTTATAAGAATTATAGTCGTTCTATACATCTAAATTTAGCTGGATTTTGAGATAAATCAATTTTAAAAATTGAAAGTATTGTATGCCTTTTCGATTCGTTAAACGACATTTGCCAATCAAATATCAGAGAATATAATGATTAAAGCAAGTTACTGAATATTCTTAAAGTTCAATTCCCTGAACGATTTCATATTTCTAAATCAAGAGAAGATTAAGAAACACAAAGACTTTCTTCACTCATTCTTTAATAGCGTTGCCTAACAGGAACATTTTTACAATCGAGGTTATCGACATTCGTTGAACATAGGTAATGACAACTTGCATGCAACATAGTTGAAAGTGCAGATGATAATGATAACTTGCATGCAATTAAGTTAAAAGTGCGAATAATTTTTTTCAATATTCCGGTTGAAGTACGCTTGTTTGGCTTATTTACGCTGATATAACCGTTTATGCGAGCATATAGTGATAGTTGTACTAATGTCAACTTTGAACTTTACAGGTATTAATCAGTCATTAGAGGAAGGATAAATATAGCACATAGAAGTACAACTTACTATTATTTTCGGAACTGTTGAGCAAGTTGAGATTTTGGGAAATCCTAGAGGACTTGGTTTTGTTGTATCAAGAAAAGATACTGCTATTAGTGGAATGGAAACAAATAAATAACTAGGGATTATGCTAATTTTATTTATCAAAAATCAGTTCAAAAGTTGTGAACATCTACAACTACCAAATATCTCTTGTTATGATTTTCATAAAACTTGTTTTAAAATCTTTGAAGATATTAAGGATCAAGGAAGTTATCTTTCATTATAAAAAATCGAAATTGATCTCTAACCAAGCACATACATTACAAAAGTTTTCGCCAATTTGTTGCGGAAAAAATTGCAAAAAAAAAAAAAAAAAATAATATTCAAAATGATCTCCTTATGATTCTTGCACACTTAGATGAAATATCTATGGGCAAAATCAAAGCAATAGCTCTGATTCCAATGATGAATCAGATGAATATGTTATTTGAGATTAAATGTACCTGAAATGAAACGAGCGCATTGCGAATGGATTCTGTGGATATGCATTGTGTACAACGACGGTAACATTGTGATAATCAGGACAGTCCAACGGTGTTACATCCAGACAGCAGAAATAATCCACCTGATTGTGCCAACAGCATACCGTCGATGCATTAGGCTTGAAAGTACATGATAGGAAGTTTGATTGTATTGAAGTTTTTCATACATCCTTTAGACTAGAATAAACTTTCAAATTAACCTGATCCGGTAAAGCGTTTACACAAAGGCTGTTTTGATGTGGAAGGCATTTGCGCGGTTGTCCATCGGGACGATACATTGGCCTAGAATTAACCGGACATGGTGCTATATCTCGTCTTTCCAAAACATTACTTACGACCAATGTAGACGCTAAATTTGTTTGAATTATTTTGTCGCACATAATTATTTCATTGGAAATTAAATTTGAAAACTTAAGTTGCATAGTGGATGAATAGTATCTTAGATTATTTCATAAAACAATTATTTATGCAATAGATTGATTCCGTTTGCTTGAGGAAAATCGAGAATGGAAAAATCATGCAATGCTTTTTGAAATAGTTCTACTAGTGACTCATATTATTGATATACATATATTGAAAAATTTGAAATCAGTGAAGCTGATAAAGAATAATTTCTTTCTTCAAGTTTTCCTTACCTGCCAATAAAAGAAAAATGCACCGAGCAAGCATCATAGTATCCCAACGATCATTCGATTTTCGCATTATTTCCACTCCGTATCCATACATCCCAATAATATAGGACATTTATTGAAAGGGTGAAATGAATGTGACACATGCTACTACAATACTCATCCATTCCATTTAACAACTTTCCTGATCTAATTTTATCACAACAATCACTTTACATCCATACATCCACATCTACATATACGTACCACACATTCAGTTAAATAGCAAAAAATCATCGTAAATCTTCCATTTAAAGCACTGATAATTTATCAATTTATTTAAAAAATTAAATCCTGTCGCATTTGATGCTACAGATAGTGCAGAATGACCGGCTTATCACTCTTATTTAAATATAACGCATGATATAATGAATCTTTGCCCCTCCAAATCTTCTCTGTCAAAAATCGAGTTTTTATTCATGATAAGAGCAAACAAAGCAGTAAGATAAATCCCGTCAAACTATTTCAAATGAGACAGCATAATTCCAAATAGTTGTGCGTCAGAAAGAAAATTTTATTTTAGTTTTATTAATGAATTCAAGTTACTCTTAACTGATGCAGTAAAATCTAATTGTCTTTCAGTGATTTCGATGTGATGAGTCTATGAAACTAATTTATAGAATATACAGGAAAAGAGATGATTACAGAATAAAAGACATCGTCACAGCATGTAAAATTAAATATCAGCTTCTCAACAAATATTCAGAAACAAACGATTCGAGATTAATGTGGAATTTGACGAAAACAAAACTGCATGATAGATATAACTTATTAATACTTCGTAATGCAAGGATCTCAGTAAATGCTAAATTTGAATATTTCAGGAAAGAACAAATTAGGAAATGAAATTCAAGTTGCAGAAGGGATGTTAGACAAACAAATATACAAAAGAAAGTTTCAAGATGATCAGTCACTGTTTGGCCTTAATTAATTAGCCGTGAGGCCCATTGAGATTTAATGAAATAAACAAAATAAGACAGACGAAGTACCTAAAATTAAAGTTAACAAATCAGTACTTTTCATTGCTCTTTTTCTTTTTTATTTTTATTGTCATCTATTTATTTGTTTAGATGCATTCATGTAAAATCTCTCTCTCACACACCATTCATTACAAAAACGACTTCAGAACGCGAATATGACAAATTTGAAGAAGATGAGAAAGAATTATTTCATGTACCATAACTGGTCCTCGAATCAGATAAAAAATATTTCTTTAGAAGTAGCGCAAATTATGACATTTTGTCGAAAAAAACAAAAATTTCTGGAACTATATTAGATCTTCAAATTTCGTAGAAAAAAAAAAAATAAGTGATTCGTTTATTTTTCATACATGAAAACGTGCTCTCAGCCATTGTTTGAAGTTTAAAGCAATAAATTAAAATACTTTGCCGAATGACGATTCCGCTGATATAAAGCAGTTATTGACAAAGATTAAATCGAAATTTCTGGAATTGTTAATATGGGCAATTGTTGAGAAACTTCAAAGCTACTTAAGCCGATGGAATTCAAGTTACATTTTTATTCCACCTAAAAAACTCCTTCCAGGAAACGGTTATGTTGATTCAGTAAGATGGTCTTATGTTATTTATTCCCAATTAACAAGAAGTAACAAATTTTGAATTTGTGTTTTGATGTAAAGAAGTTAGCATCTTTGTTGGGTCAAGTTGAGTATTTCGTTGCCATTTCGATCTGATAAGGAAACCTGCTTTATCTAATTCTCTTTATTTGTGCAACAACGTCTTCCAATCATAAAAGATGAATAATGATTAGTGCTTTGAATAATAAAGCTAGAATTTTAAGTTGAATTAATTGATGACTCAAATAAACTATCACAGAACGCTCCGGACAATTATCATTTAATTTGATCTTACACATAAATGTTGCATCTTTTGATAATATTATGCATGACGTAATAATCATTGAGTTTCCCAATTCAGTTATCATATCACACATATTCAACATAAGTTCAGGTTGAATTTATTAACCTAAGCTCAATGATAAGTTTTCAGTTATTTTTATTATCTTAATTTTATTTACAGTTTTCCATAGGACTATTATTTTCTTCTGTTGGCAATACCCTTAAAATTGCTGAGAGATTATATTAATGAAAATGCTGCAAATAATTTCTTGAATAGGGTAAGTTAATCTCAGATTAAGATTTTAATAAAGTTTATCAAATTTGCGCGCCTTAATATCACTTGAACTAAATATTCCTCTTTAATTTAAAGAGTAATAGTCTTCATAATATCAGTGATTAACATTGAGATTCTTTATTTAATTACTTCGTTCCTTCATTTGTACCTCGAGAAATGCATTCGATTTATTCTAGAAAAATTTTAGAACTTTCTTTTGATTGGAAATTTGAAGTTTTCTTTCAATACTGTGGGCTTGTAAAAATTAATTTAGATATTTAAGATTCTCTGCTTCGTGTTGAGTTTGAAATGTTTAAACCTTGCCAAATCACTGAATTGTATATTTGTTACGAAGTCTTTTTTTTTTTTTTTTTTTTTACACAAGTTAATAAGTATCAGAAAATGATAAATGGAACGGAAAGGGGAGAGGATTGCTCTAGTAGATTTGCAAAGACTGTTCGAGGTCAAGATATTTGACAGTGAGCGAGTAAAGTTGTTATTGGAAATGCAATTGAGAGAATATCTCCATATAACATCTTTCAGCATACTATCGATAAGATCAGGAACCTTACCATAATGTTATTATGATAACAATCAATTGGCTCATCAACTTCTGTACCTTTTCGTTTCATTCAACAGCATACATATTCTCAAATTTCATCCCGAAAGATTTTCTTAAACAATTTTCCAAATCAAAAAATATGTGGTATTTGTGAGTGACTAAAGCTAAATTTAATTCCTGCAATTGCAATACGAACTTTCTTCATTTTTTGACACTACCTCACTTGTCGAATCTTAATCTACATAGTATCATCTGTCTATCACTTTTTCCTTTCTTAAGACTCAATTCGGATTTATTTCATATCTCGAACTCCTTCGCTTCGCTTTCCTGATCTTCCCATTTCAATATTCAAAAAGCTCGCACAGCTTGCATTTCATTATTCACACGCAGAATTTTCGACAAAATCATTCGATAACTTCCTATTGATTTGTTTCTGGCAACATTACTTGTGCTTGTGAATTGTGAAGAATTATTCTGATGATTGTTAGATGATAACCAGAGAATCCAACAACTGTATTGTTCTTTTCACGAAAAAATCGAATTGATGTAAAATAGATTCATAATTCTATATGATAATTGTAATTGAATTTAATAATAAAATCACAGTTTTTTAAAATAAAAATTATCGTGAAGGACTGATGAGTAGAAAAAGAAATTTCTCGAATTGCGCAATTCGCATAAATTACCGATCATTGCAAGGTAGTAACAATGCCCTCTATTTCAGAGGTTGACCCATTCTGAAGGTGCTGCTATAGTCTTCTTGTTGCTGCTATTCCACTTGCTTCAACAGGTCGTTAGATATGGATCATTTGAATCAACAGATCAACATCTTTTTGCTACGATATTTCAGAATCTCGCATGGATAATTTTCATCTCTCTTCGCTCCACATCATCTTTGCCCATAAATCCGTCATAAGTGGTCTTGTTTTATGTTACTCAATTAACATTTCCATATCATACATTTGATGAAGGATTTTTGCGCAAAAACAGTTTATTTGTTCATATCAGAATGTTTTATCATTTGAAGTGGCAATAATAAATGAACAATTCTTTTGTCAAATAGCTTAGTAACGAGGCTTTCATTGAGAAATTTTCAAATTACATCGAAATGTTGGCACTATTCATTTCAGAATAAATTACCAAAACAAAGATTTTTCTTCCAATACAATCTTTAGCCTGTCATCATTGGAACTGTGCCCATCTTCTGTCGCACTTTTGAATCTATTTCTCATTTATTGCTATTTGCCAGTTTTGTTTTTGATTCTTTCTTATTACACTGAAATCGTTTTGTCCTGAAAAAAAAAAGTGAAATATGGGAAAAGATATAATCTTTCACATTTCATCAGTTTATCCTTCCCTCATTTGCTTCCAGTTTGGCTTTTCCCGTCGAAGAATTGAGTCCTCGATATCTATTTAAGTAATTAATTACGATTCCTGTCCATTGTTTCATCTAAATAGGATATTTTCATGCATATAATGAATATTTAAGAGCATATTTCTTTTTTCTGTGCTTTTGTTCTCGAAAAATATTTGACTAAAATTCACATTTATACTGTTTTGTATTTTAAAATCAAGAGTGTAATGCGATTATTTGCTACCAATGGAGCTTCTTACACTTAGATGGAAGAAAAAATTGAACTTTCAACTGTTCAGATAATCTAGGCCTTCAATCCTTGTCAAAGCAATTACTATTCTGATATTAGGAGCAATTATTCCGCTTCCGATTTGATAATTTATTGGTAAAATAAAATAAACAAGATTTGAATGTTTAATTAATGCCTGCACTCAATATATGTTCATTATCATTATCATCTTATTCGGCGTATAGCAAGGATTCTTCTTGAGCATATTAACACATTGTTCAATTTGTTCAACTTGTCAAATAAATTAAAAAGATTTAATATTTGTCTTTCTTCAACATTTTTAAACATTTATTTGCACAATTTCACATGTTGTACGATGTCCTCAAAAAATGATTTTATATTATCGTATCTTAGATTTTGAAATGGTCGAAACTGGATCAATCTGTCAGTTTATGCAACATACTGAATTTTCATCTAACCTAATGTGCGATCATTTTTTGCCAGACAATAACAATGTGACATTCACAGAAACAAAAAATGTGACAACAGTAATTATTCTGGACAACTGTAAGACAAAATTTCCATCTATTGCCGCATATGGCGCTATGCATTTATGCGCCAACAATCAGGTAAGTTTTCAAATTATCCAATTAAACAAAATTTGTCGATGAATTTTCCAAAGATTATTTATGCAAAATGTGCTCAATCTACTTGCATATTTGTTGAGTTGAAATTTTGCTTACATATTTCTTCTGAAATCTAACGTCGGAGGATGTTTTCTGAATTGAAAAATTTGACGCGACAAATTATCGGCTTAACTGTTTCTGATCGGATTATATTTGAAACCTTCTCAAGAACAGATGACAATAATACAATTCCTCCTGCTGGAATCGCAAATAACAGCGAACTTAAATAATAAAAGTAGAGAAGGAAAGTTGCATAGTCTATTATATAGATAATGTCCTAGTTGATGAACTTTGAATTAACATATCATCTCAAATTGCAAATGAGTTTTTTTCCTTGTAGGAGATAGTCAATCTTTATATTCTCCGTTAGGCTCTAAAAGTTTATCATAGCAAATATGATATGTAGAAATTGCAGGCTTATCTTATGTTCTGTAAATGTGACTTGAAATATGCAATGAAATCAGTGGCGATTGAAGAATGTGAGCAAGATGAATATTATCTTAAGATCAATAAATGTTGTCAGCGTTGCATGAAAGTATGTTTTATGCTATTTCACCATCCCTAAACTGTTTTCGGTACCATAATCAAACAAATTACAATGTATGTCTAATGATATTTTCCAGAATGGCAAAACTGCCTGAAGTTTGAATACTGTTACTACAACGATATTCCGGACATGGGCTGGTATTCTAATCTTTTGATCGAACTGTTAAGTAGGCTATCCGTGGTACTGAAGACATTTAACAATTTTTTAAAATTCTTAAGAAACATAATCTCATCATGAACCTTCGCTAGAAGGAACAATTTGTAGATCCGCTGTGTATGGAATAAAGATGTTCACTATTCCGATTTGCCAACATATTCTAATGTATTTGAAGATCGTCGGCAACAGCACTTACTTGTTCATGTTTTCGAACAGCTAATCAGTGTCACGTTAAAAACACACAACATTGATTTAAACAAAAATATCACTGTGGATTTAGACGATATCGACTTGTTCGTTGGATTACTTCATTATAATTACTGATTCATCAATAAGAGTGGCATATGAAACCAGAAGAGTTTGGGAAATATAGGAGCGATTCAAAAAACAGTCTTCTAATGAAGTTTAAATGAGAAACTTTTTCTCTTGGAGACTATTATTTGATGAAAGATTAAACAAATCTGTTATCATATTTCATTTACAAATTGAATTCTCAACAGCTTTACTGAGTTGTATTTGTTCCAGAACAGAAAAAAAGCGTCAGCTTTATAGAGATTTGATGGGATTTATAATTACTGATAATACACGTTATTTCCAAATTACTATTGAAAAGTAAGTTTGTTTCTTTTTTTTTTTTTTTTTTTAAAGAACCCCGACAATTTAATGAATAAATCAGTGTAATTTTTCAAAACACAGATCACATCACAATTTTTCTTCATTTATTTTTGAAATATTGCGCGATAGATCCAATTTACAAGCAATTACTGCAAATAAGCGAGCAAGAAATGCAGAATTGACGTATTTGGAATTGAATTCTGAAAATGAATGTCATTTCTTTGAGTACGATTCCATTATTACCTTCATGAATCGACATGATTATCTGGATTTCTTATATCATATAAATGGGGTATGTCATTCATGAATTTTCCATTTCAATTCCACTTTTCAGTGCTAGTTTATTGAAGGACTGAAAATGGGCGGATTTGATTTTCAAGGCTCATTTTCCGATCACTGATCTTAAATTTATGCCATACCATAAAAACCTTCGTGGAGCATCGCTTCACTCTTTACCTGAGTAAAATGAACAATGTTACTTGTAGTATTGTCAAATGAATTGCAGGTGTTCGGTTTGGTAGCCATTGAAAAACAACAACCGGTTGGTTATGTTCTCGCTCTCAGCAACCATATTCTGCAGTGCTATGCGAATACTCCCGAAATATCGTGGTAAGGAGTAGAAATCATGAAGAAACTTTTAAGATTAGTTTCTAAAGAATTTAATGATAACTTTCATGAATTTTACAGTGGTCTTATTCGGGAGCTTAGTGATAAGCTATCAGAGCAAATTCCAATAACAATGTTCATGCGTGAATGCAATAATTGGATTTGCAAGGAACTTCTTTATCAGGCGCGAAAAGTAAATCGTATTCATCGTTTTCACAGTCGTATACTTCCCACTCGTGTCAAGTGGCAAAATGTATTTTTAATGAATATTGGTATTCATATATTTTGAATATCCTTTTGTTTTATCAAATTTTCTAAGAAAATGAAATTGAAAAGAGAAATGAAACATGGTATTCAAAATATTTTAATCGATCTCTCCATTTCTATGCTAATCATCAATTATAGTTTACAAAATAATATTGTATGGGGTTGGTTTTAGAGCTATTTTTGCAGTGCTTTTCTAAAAATTGTTAGCACTTATACTATTAAAATGAAATATTTCAATTTCTTCTGATATGATGGCGCTTCTATCAATGAAATCATTAATTCAAGGAAAAGAGAAAAAAAAGATTAAAAAAAGTGTTGTGATGCTTCAGAAATGAAATCGATAATTTTGTATTTTTGAACTATTCGGCACTTCACTGAAATAACTCATCGTTGCTATTGACACGAAGGAAAATTTGTCTAATTATAAGTCTCTAGTGTATTAATGAAATCTAACTTTATCCTTGTAATAAAATATTGGTGAAGCAGGAAGCTCATTGGAATCCATTTTCATGGTATAATCGATTTCTACTGGTGAACCAGTTGACAAATTGTTCACGAATTTTTTTTCCTATTTGGTAATTTAGTAATTGATTTCTTGCAGCATTGTAATTGATGAAATAATTTCTGAGTTTTTCAATGTATCATTTAAAGACATCGAGGAAAACTTTTCTTTTCACTAAAACATCTCGAGATATTCCCGCGGTATTCAATATTTTGACAATTGCTCCCAATAATAAAATTCTATAAACTAAAGTTATACTATTACTGTTGTAGTTATTTCTTCCCATTTCTTCACTTGTTACTATTTATCAAACTTTTTAACTGGGGTCATTTTCTTAGTTCAGAGTTTTTGCTACTAGTCGAGCCTTGTTTGCCTAAGGCTGCAATATGTCAGTTTTCCGTATTACGCTTCTTTATAAAAGAAATACCATCTATTTTTATGATTTTTTTATAAAGAGGAAATATTATATAAAACATAGTTTCATTGGAATTTTGCTCAAATCAATTTGATAAAGTGATCCAGCCAAAGATTATTTGTTTATACCCAGAAGCTTTTTTTTGCTAACAAAAAGCACTTTTCGCCTTAATCAAAATGAAAAACTGTCTAATCAATTCGGAATGAATAAATTTTCTGTAGATGATAAATGAGAGAGATTTTTAGCAAAGCAGCGAAATGTGAATGAAAGGATTTTGATGAAGCTATCGAAGCCATCAAAAAAATTAACTGTTCTTGACAAAGATGTAAATACTGAAGAAATCGAACTAATCAACTGAATTGCAAATAATGAAATTATCAAACAACTTTTCAAAGTTTATTTTCTATTTTCTCTATTAAATTATTGATTTAAAATTCATCCAGATTTCAATCAAAAAGCACGCAGAATTTGAAATCTATTCATTCTTCTGCACTGCCCTCTTTCTGACTTTTGACCAGAATCAAAAACAAGTCCTAAAACTGAAAGACAAAAAAAGAGAAATTAATTTTTACCACAGATTCGAATGTAAAATTATACGAGGAAATATGCATGAACTGGAAATTTGTAGGAAATCCTGCATTGCTAATTAGTTTAATTCGTTCCTTTGTTGAAAACGTTCAAGAAACTCAAAAAAATTAGTTGTGAAGAACGATGATCTGAAAAATGCAATTCTGATGTTAAGAGCATATTTCGTTTAAAGCTAACAGTTTTCATATTCGGAAGTCTGAAATGTCGTCTTTTAAAGGATCACAAAAGAAATTATAATTTGACTACTTACTTTTACTTACAAATCCAATTTGAAAATTCTTATACCTATGATAATTGCTGAAAATTTCAAATATTGGAGCTGTTTTCAAAAAATCTGAAGATGGATATTCTTGTTTAATTAAAGAAATAAGAAGGGGTAGTTTACAGGCAAGTTATTCTTCAGCGCAATACCAAAATATGAAAGTATTTTTTTTCGAACATCAATGAAAGTCAAATTTGAAGTACTTCTCAGCAGATTACATGCGAAGACTACTGACTTCTTGTTTATTGTAGCAATGAAAATAATACTTGTTAGATAATTTTATACAACCGGCACAGCTCTTTATAGATTACAGGCCGAAGCCTATATTTTTTTTTTTATTACTCTTCGAATCTCATCTCAGAAGCTAAAAGTTTTCCAGTTCTCTTTACCAAGCCAAATAAGTTATTTTTGTGCGTGACAAATATAGTTGAAGACCTATAGCCATGATATTTGAGTAATTAAAAATTAGTGATTTTATGTAATAAATTTTGGAAATATTGGGAATTCATTTGATTTTAGTTAGCTTTTATTTATTTATTCATGGATAATATCAACATGCAACAAATGAAAAAATCATTTCCTGGTTAAAATGCATATTTCCTTTCTTTTATTTAAAATAGTTAACGTTTTCATCTCAAATTCCATACTTCCTTGCAGCGATCCGAAAGAAATACTATTATTCACTGGTATTGCGTTAAATTACTCAGAAAACTAGGACGAATTGATTTTAAATTACTTCTCCCTAATTTTTTGGTTAGACGAAAAATTTTACTTTGGTAATCACAACACAATGGAATCTTTAACAAGTATCACAGATTGCAGTCTCTTTTGCTGATCTTTCAAAAGACGAAGTTTTAGGAATTCCGGATTTGAAAAATAATAGCTCTTAAATAAATGCCTTCTTTGCATTAGAATTGCGTTTTTCAGGTATCATTTTTCACAACTACCCTTTTTCATTTCCTTGTTTTTAACGAAAGAACAGATTAAACTAATTAGCAGTGCGAAAATCCAGTAAAATAAATGGAAAGTCAAGCTTCTTTAGAAACAAAACCTTCGAATCACGCATTTCTCAGAAATGTAAGAGTTCTTGATTCCTTCTATATTATGTTCTGCTGTCTTTCAGAAGTTCTAAAAAACTCATTTTACTATTTCAGATATGAAGAAGCTAAAACAGCACATCTCTACAAAACCGAAATCTCTATCCAAAGATTTCATTTCTTTTTCCTTTTTCTTTATTTCATTCCAAACATCATTTGCCAAAAATCCCATGTTTGAATTTGCATTTGCCGAAAAACATCCACAAAACAAAAGATTCTAAATATAAACTGAAGAATGGATAATTATGTAAAATTTACTTGGATTTCTTGCACATGAGATAAGAATTTCATACATAATACAGTTCCACAAAATTATATCGACATAAGTTGACAAAAAGAAACAATACATGCATATTAATTACAACTGCATATTAAACTCTTTTTTCCACATCACGAACAAGTTTAAGTTGATAACGAGCAAGCGGTGCAATTTCAACCGGTACAACAGTGACACGGATGCATCGGATTGGTCGAACAGTGGTATCTAGCAGTAGGTAGCAATAATCGTTGCACTGCAAATCCTCAATGATGACATCTTCATCAATACTGCTCAACAGAAGCCGATTTGTCTCATCTTCCACTTCGAAAGGTTCAACCGATACAATCCGAGCGAACACACAAGTCAATCCATCCGAACGACAAAGAGCCGAGGAACAATCATCACGGTACAGCTTCATATTGATTCTCGTCGAGAAGTGCTGATATTCCTGCTCTTATTAAGAAAAAAATCTCCTCTAACTGATTAAGACATTTTCCACTTTAAAAAAAAAAATTACGAAACTTAGTTTACGAACTGAAAACTTACTTAAAATGATTGTTGTACAACACTCTCTATAGTCTTCACAACAACCGACATCGGATGATGCTCAGAAACCAGGCAACAAATACTGCTCACGTTGATTTGCAAAAAGTGTTTCCTGTTATCAAAAATGCTTGAATAATTAAAACCTACTAACACTAGAAACCAGCACGGATTACCAAGCTGCATATCACTAATAAATTAAATATTCCATGAATTTTAGTCCATTTGATGGAATTATGGCACAATATTAATATGTGATAAATTGCTTTGATGGAAAGAGCCAAATTAGAAAAAAAAACATAACTATAAAAATAAAATCAGAAATAAACATCAAAGGCATTTCTAGAGAAGCTGTACAATGAAAAACGCATCTTTATATAAAATTAGAACAAATAGATCACAAAAAGTGCGAACAAAACCTACAACTTCAAGAACCAACCACAAAACAAGATAAAATTCTATTCTCTAAAATAATGAATTCTAAATACTTAAATTATGGTACATTATTAATAAGTAATAAACTGTGTATGGTATATCATTAATACATAATAAACTGTGCATTGTCATGTTACATTTGATTTCATTTCACCTAATACTGAGACATAACATGTAAATATTGTCAAAAACTGGCTCTCAAATTAATTATGCATAGTAGACCAGGAACTAAGAGTTGAATAATATCCCCATTTCATTATATGACATGTGAACGAAATCTTTAAGTCAATTAAGAAATTTCATAGGATCTAACCAAAAATATATTTGGAACAGAAATGTGACTATGTAGTAACTGAATAATTAAAACTCATTAAAATATGCAAGATTTTATTCTAGAAAGCACAAGTCCATTTCTTTATTGTTCTTATTTAAAGATATGATTTTAAATTGACTAAAGCGCCACTAAACGAGAAGAAGAAAACATTCAAGTATGCAGAATTACTTTCACTCAGTTTGATCAAAAAGTTAAATTATATGCACAACAGATTTGAAAAAATCCTACTTAATTACAAACTTTTAGCAAGCTGAATTATATTCGGAATTTTCTTCTGCAAATGTTGAAGGATATCAGGTTCTATTGATCGGATAATCATCTGCTCCACGGTGAGCGCTGTTTGGGTATAAGAATCCGCAAAATTTTTTTGTGGAGATTTTGTAGACCACCATTTTGCCCTCAGTCCGATATCACTATGTATTGCTTCGTAAAAGACCTACAAATGCTTACTTCGAAAAATTTCTTGCAGTGATGATGAACAAACAAATCACTTATTTCGTAAAATGTTGGATATTGAATTACTAAGTTGACTTATAATGTTTCAATTTTTAGCGTAACTTCTGTATTAAATTCTCTGACCACTGTATTGAGTATAGAAAAAATTCTCCTACCTAAAAATTACATCACAGAATAATAAAGAATCAAAGGAAAGCGACAACTAACGTCGGATAGAGCTGCGAACTTGTTAATTAGAAAATGACATGCTCGTCAATTTTGTTTGCCTTTCTAAGTAGAGCTGACAAAAACGTCACTAATCAATTTGCGCAAATGCGAGAAAACTACTTACAGCATTTTCGAGAAATATAATAAATTAGTTTCTATAGTACATTATAGTTGCATAAATTGTAATAACTGTAATAATCTGGAAATTGAAGGAAAAAAAAGAAAAAAAAAACGGACCGTTTGCCCAACTTCAACCACGTCATTTAAACTTTCGGCAAACAAGTTGCCATTGTTGCCTCCCATCCAAGTTAAAATTGGACACATCACTTTTTCATCGCAACCGTTCATCACGCAAGCCATCAAGTGATTTACCCATAAAATTATTCCACTACCTAATAAAAGCTTGACAAGGATAAAACAACAAAGTTTTTTAAAATAATATCTGGTGTTATAAAGCTTTGTAACAACAGGATAATCAATTGTCTTTTTACTGCAACGGTCATTAAGTGTACATTTCCTTCTTCATCATTTTAGAGAGGATAAAATTGCAAAAACAAACAAACATCTATATATTCATGAAATATAACCACTGTGATTACATTTAAATTATTAAACCAAAGAACTATATATAGGTCTCTATAATTATATAATTTTTTTAATTCTAAGGAAACACAACAAATTTGTCAGTCCTTTTAAAAAACCTTCACAGGAACAATTTCTATGGGAAGAACTTAGATGATAAAGAGACTGACCGTATAAGAATTTATAAATCAAAATACCTCGTTTTATAAGATCATTACAGGAATTTTCATCACCACCACCACTTAGAACAAAAGATGCAGCAGCATTTAAAACCGTAATTTTGCTGGCATATTCAGCAATCCAATTGCAACCACATCTAGGAGCTTGTGAACGAATGCGAACTATGATGGCATCACCAACAGTCAAATAACTATCCAATTTCGCTACCTCGGTTTGTTGAAAAGCTGAACCAGGAATGAAAACTGTACCTAGTTCATCATTGATAGCATATGCATATGTTTCAGTTACCGATGTGGTTGTGACAATCTAAAATACTATTGAAAATTTCCCGATAAAACTTACTTATCTAATGGAAGTGCCATGTCAATCACTGATAAAATTCTTAATTCTTCAGATCTCGCGATAAAAATATTAAATGAGACTTAGAACCTCGAACCATATCAATTTCTAAATAATATTACTAATGCATTCTCGACAAAATGAGCTGAATTCTTAAATCCTCTGCATAAATTGTTAATTATGCTTTACTGTTTTCAGTTTAAATGAGAGATACCTGTTGAAAGTTGCTAATCTGATAACACGGCGCTTGATATATGTCATTGTTTGATGATGGTGTTACCTGAATCGAGATAACTCTACTTAGGATTATGAAATTATAATAGTTTTGCCGGTTAACAAAGATTGCTAATAACAAAAATCTACAGACATAAAATAATCTGATTATAGATTATAGGGGTCGACAACTAAATTCTAGTAAATATGAAAGAAAAATTTGAAAGCACCTTTGTGGCTAGCCACTGGCAATCGTTCTTGCCTTGCTGTGGTATCGCTGTGAAATGAACAATGTCACCAGCCTTATAAAAAAGAGTTAAATCGGAGCTAAGACAATTTTTCGGAAGAGCTGAACACGGTGGAACGAATACACTCCCGTATTTGTCACTTGTTAAATAAGCAAATTTAACATCGACACGAGTTATTTGCCCCGTTGATGAGATCTCTTTTTTCCTTTCCATGAAATTCTGCAACGATAAGATACCATTTCTACCACATATCAAACGAAATTAACTAGAACAATACCTACGCTAAATTACACACATGTAAAAATATACATATATATTTTCTACGAAGGTACCATGAATTTTATTCATCAAAATTCAATTGGAAGCAAGCACCATAAAATATTAATCGATGGAAGAATAAATATAATGCAACTTATTGTTTTCATTGAATTACAAAGAAAATACCCTGAATTACATATCATATTTTCCTTGTCAACAAATTTCATTTCAGTTTCTATTCATTTAAGAAAAAAACCGGTATTTTAACACGATTTCCCTACAAAATAACATTCTATAGAACAGGAAAACTGCTTTTTCGAATGAAATTCTGCTGAAACAAAACGAAGGAACATAACACAATAATAATGTAAATTAGTATATATTTGATATTACAAACAATAACTGTACCATTACATGGTAGGCTTTTTGCGTGTAAGCAGTAAAACCAGTCTAAACAATAAATCCTAACAAGCCGAAAATTACTGCCCTATCGGACAGGTAAATAAATGCTAAAACTCCATGATAAAATGTAAGAGAGCAAAATGAACACTTGTTTTAAAAGCAACCGAATTTGAAGAGCTAACTGTGAATCGTTCACTGGCAAGTAATCATCAAAGAAAGGTGGCGATATGAAGTTACATATATAATTCTTATTTCTCTTTAAATTTCAGTTACTTAATTTTAATTCTAAAAAAAAAAAAGACTCATTATAAGCAATTGATTCTATAATACATCAAAATAAACATCTTTAGCAAATAAAAAAAGGGAAGGCAAGTGCAAAAGAGTTCCCGGCTCAAAAGTGAATTTGTAAAATATATCACTTTCAAATATTCGCTTTAATATGATTAAAAGAGTTTTTCGTAGTTCTTTACAAAGCATCATGGTGTACTACTTCCTGCACTGCTTTCTTCACACCTTCCACAATATTATGAAATGCTCGAACAGGATCGCCGTCCATCGGGCAAGAAGCTCTTATTCGATTCATTGCCATTTCAGAAATCCCATAGTAGTGAACAAATGCAGCAATAACAACGCATACGTGAAACAGTTGATGAGACTGGAACTGAAAATCAGAGCCAAATGATCTTCTGGTTTAACTCAATCCAAAAGGAAATAAACAGGTTTATTCCAAACAATAACAGATTTGTAACTCCGGTACTAAAAGTGAAAGTTTACGATGCTAAAAAAAAAAAAAAAAAAAAAACATGCCAGAATATCACATTTCCCAGGAAAAAATCGTTCCGGAGTACGCGTAGCATACAACAATGTGCCAAGAATATATAAGGCAGCCATTAATAAAAGCCAGTGAAAGCTTGCAACTTCGAACAATGTACGCACACCATCAGTGATCATGAAATGAACCGTTGGTACTACTCCTGAAATCAGCTATGCTATGCATAAAATCCGATAATTCAAAATTGAAAAACAAAAAATGCAAAAAATTTGACATTCAGCACGTTTCCCATTTACTGCAAAGAAACCATTTCTATAATTTGATAATCGCAATACTGAGATGAAGACATAATGAGACGTGGATATCTTCTTACTTGCAATGATTTGAAAAAAAAAAAAAAAAATTATAATCAAATCAAACTAACAAAGAAAAGGAAATAGTTAGATTCAGGCTAGAAGATAATACTGCGTGAGAGGTGAGGCTGAACTGAATTTTCTTAAAATTGCAGAAAATTTTCGAAATAAAAAATCAAACTGCAAAAAAAATTTACCACTACATCCCAATGACAAAAAAACGCCAGCTCTGAGAGGTCGATATCGCGATTCACTGAATTTATCCCACAATGAAACAACAACTGCAGCCAAACCCAAGACACAGACCATTGCAATGTAAGTTATTTTCGGCTCACGTCGACAATAAAAACCGTAATATAACCATGGGACGAATGAGCCAATAATCAATAATGATATACCCAAATAATCTAATCTACAATTAAATTTCTACTATCGCATAATTATTTTTTATATTGGTATTGAAATTATTAAACTTGGAAAAAATATAATATTGAGAACATACTTGCAAAAAATCCGGACCACAGCAACCGAATGACAGCTAACCGTATGGAAGGTGAATGACATACCAAGGCAAATAATTGCTCCAGCAAAAAAAAAGGAGAAAACAACTTTCTCTTGGAAACGAATGTCAGTATCTGGCCGAGTCATAAACCAAGCAGCCAATAATGCAAATGCTAGACAACCTACAAAAATTTTATAAATTTCAATTAACCGAACATATCATTCAGCAAAAATATATGCAAATAAGAAGAGTCGCTAAAGTTTAAATTTCTTCAAATCATCAATTTTCCTTTTGTAGCAATTCTTTTAAAAGGAGCGACACATTTTAAACTGTTCTTCCAGTTATTTTTTGTCGACTTTTTGCATCTTTTTTTTTGTCATTCCAATTAGTACATAAATGAGACACGAAAACTCTTCGTCTTATTTTTGCTTCCACTTGAATATCTCGAAAACGCACCAATTAAATGAGTCCAAATATTCCCAGTTTCAGTATGAATAGATAATATGCTACGAAAACATTGCGCAAAACTTGGCAAAGGTGGCCGATGTCCATGCCTCAAATATTCGTTATCTTGAAGCCATTCTGGCAAATATTCGAATTTTTGCACACGCCAAGTCGCCTCCCAGGACTGCAAGTTTAACTAATGAATGACATTTTGAAATCCCTGAACTGCTCTAATTAGAAAAGCATAATTTAAAATTAGAAAATTACAATTTAGAACTAAACTGAAAAAAGTAACAATTTTATAGTTCATTTATGAAATACTAGCGCCGGCGCACAAGTAAATACCATGAATTAGGAAAAATCTGGCGCATGCAGAACACAAGAAAGCAAACGAACAAAAAAATGACAAAGTGGATCATCAATATTAAGAAAAACTGCAAAAGATAAAAAAATGAAAACGAAAAAAAAAAAATCACACTGCACAGATAATTTAAAATGTTTTGTGCAAGTATTCTCTTATCAATGTCGAAAAGCAAAAAATTTCATCATGAAAATGGAAGCAAGAAAGAAATTTGCTTGCATCGCAAACTGAAAGGGTGATGCCTAAACTGAACATTTCACTTGGAATACCTTTTTCACGAAAAGTTCTCCATCGTCATCCTGCCCATATTCTTCTTTCACTTCTACCTATAAATATGAAAGTCAATTTCTGCTTCATGTGGACTGAACACAAATTTAAATATTATTAATACAAATTGATTTAAACGATACAATACGGAAACGACATCACACAATGTAAAGAAGTAACTTCTTGACATTGAAGTAACTTTTTGATGTATCCAACTAATTTATCTCACTAATTTGTGATTTGTATCTGTTACTTATTTTCTACAGCATTATTATTACTTCAAAATGTCCATCATCTTCGCCTTTCACACCATCACTTTCATCCTTCGCACCATCATCCAAGCGCCATTTATCACCACGTTTTCGACGATAATGAACATTTGTACAACGAGAGATAACTTCATCGGAACTTCCTTCCGCATTATAAGTGTAACTGTGAGAAAGGGAACTCGACCTTTGTGACGGCAAAAGTAACTCTGAGTCACTTCCTGATAAAGCACCTTAAAAAATGTAGATCAAAAAACTAAATCACCTTGAGTGGAGGCACCATAACCAAAATATTTGTCAACTTATAATTAGAAATAAGATTCAGGGAAAACTTACCGTCACCTTCGTCGTCTGTGTTGGGCTGAGAAGTGACTGTACTCCGAGTAACAACAATTTCAATAGGATCGCCGTGTCTTCCGGTTTTCACTACCTTGAAATTTCGAAGATCTTAAGTCTCCAAAAATAAAAGTATCAAAACTTTAAGAAATTTAATTCTATAATTATGTGGAAATTCATAGATCAACAATTTTTATACTGGTTTATATAAAGCTATTCGCCAAATACTTTTAAAATTATTTGTCAACTTTATAAATAACTTCGAATATCTCGAAATAGTAGAAAAAAAAATTAGGCTTCAATTCAAGAAATATATACAACCGGCTATATACTACGTCCACGGTAAAGCGGTAACGTGTATATAAAAGATGAATAATGGATGAATCGCACTTTAACGGTAGAGAACTATAAAAAAGAAAAATAAATACTTCAACAGTTGTTGATTCTTCCAATAAATGTTCTGGATGACGTTCACGTGGTTTTCCATCGGTCATTATTTCTTCAGCTTCTTGTAAAGCTTCATTAACATCCAGCAAAAAATTTCCAGACCTTATTTTATTACATGGCAAAGTTGTATCGCTAATTTCTTTACTATCCATCTATGTGAATTGTCGTCGTACAGTCACCTCAAAGTGTTTACAAATTAATCAAATATTGTTTTGTCAGTATGCCAATTAATTTACAATGCTTCGTACTTGCTTCACAGTGAATACGTACGATGATCAAAGATTCTGGAATTGAAGAGCACATTTCATCAACAGATCAAGTTATGAAATCTAATGATTAAGATAACAATCATCAGTGTTATCCTAACTATCACAAACTTCAAAACAGCTAGTCTTTTAACCGTTGAGATTTGCAATCAAAACAATCTATGGTAGCGCACAATTTAAATTTAAATTATTCCGAATTTGTTCACAAAGAAATTTTTCAGTGTTCCATTGAAAGTGGAAAATGTTTGATGTTAATGAATAATAATATGCGATACAGCAGAAGAAAAAGGACGGAAACCTTTATCCTACTGATTTTTTAAAAGAATTTAAATCATTTAAAGGAATCTATCAAGTACAAGAGGTACAAAAAAGTACTTTTTTTGTACTTTATAGGTTTCGTAAAATGATGAATAATTCTAGAAAAAAACCTAAATATGAAAGAATGAGCAGGTGAACAAGCTTGCATCAGCATTCATTTATATTTCGGTGATATCACGATCTTTTGTGCAAAGATATGTGGTGATTTTCAGTGCACAACAACAAAGCTCAAAAATCATTACTTTAATAAATCTCTCAACTGCAAGTATAGAGTTTACTTATAAATCAAACTTGTAAAATTTGGAGAGTATAACGGAGAGTTTCCTACTTTTATGAAACAGAGCATCAACGAAATCAAAAGATAAACATGTCCTTGCCTCCAAACTCCAAACATAATCGATAAAGAGAGCATAAATCAGTGCTTTGCATTCTTTGTGACAGTTTTTTTACTCGTACAAAAAGATATGCAATAAGCACCATCTATCCGATCGAACTCACAACTTATCATTCAACAATAAACGGATTTCTACTTAGGATTGTAGTATCACAAAATATGCAACACTGATATGCCTCATATCACTCTGACTATACCCACCATGAAATTGCAAATATGTTACTTAAAAAAAAAAAAGAAAAACGTGGCAAAAGTTTGAAAAGTTCCTGGACGTAGGAGAGAGGGAGGAGAGGAGAGAGAGAGGGAGAGAGAGAGAGAGAGAGGGAGAGATCAAAGAGCTATCATTGAACTGTACTGTACGATGATGTTAATTTAAAAAAAAAAAAAAAAGTTATTTCGCATCCAACTGTGATGGTGCCGCTGTGTTAAAGACCAAAATTGATGTTTACTATGTTCTTATGAGCCATAATGTGCAAATAAATGATGAATCACATGTGTCTATTAATTTCTAACTTTCAATTCAATAATAATTTTCAGTTTTTTTAATTGAAATTATTTGTTTAAAACCAAAATAGCAATCAGAAAAGATGAA
Source organism: Onchocerca lupi (assembly GCA_028564675.1). Lineage (NCBI taxonomy): Eukaryota > Metazoa > Nematoda > Chromadorea > Rhabditida > Onchocercidae > Onchocerca > Onchocerca lupi. The sequence continues at coordinate 143,339 of JAOVVO010000037.1, forward strand.
TAATGGATTATTTCATCAATTTCCACATTTTAAATCACAACCCAAGTAGTGGACTTTTAAAAGTTACTTTCAAATTAACTGGTGAATCGTGAAAGTAATGCTCACAACAGCATATGTTAACATGGAAGAAAATTATAGAAATTTTCTCATTATTTCTAATTCTTATTTGAGATTTAATAAATGAGGAACTAAAATGTCCACTTGAAATATAGCAACATTGCAGATAATTAATAATATTGGTGACAACATTTCGTTGTCCTTTTGTCTCATTTTTCATTCCTTCTCTTTTCCCATTCTTTCGTTAACTGACAATTTACCGATTCTTAGATTCTGAAAAAAGACTCTGTTCTATTATCAAAAAACTACTTCAATTTATTGTCAATTTTAAATTGTTTTCGTTTTGAAAAGTGGCACCATGTAACAATGCTCAATCCGTGCAGTTCAACTTCTTAAAAGATAAAGCTCCGATCGAAAAGATGGAAATTTTTTTGGAGAAATTTGGTATTGACTATGCGACAAGCACTCATCACGTCGATAAGAATTCTCGAAATTATGTAGATGGAAAAAAGTAAAGAATTTGTCGAATATGTATTTTAGAGAATCGAAAGTTCTTTACGAATCCGTGGAATATAAATATGATGGCATCAATATGCAGAATGTTTTGCAGCTATCAATTGCTCAACAAATGTAGTTCCACAGAAAAGAAGATCCATGTATTCTGAGAAATATCAGGAAATCAAGCCTGGCAAAATTTCGAAATAATTTCAATTTCAAAGAAAAGTTTGCACCATGTTGTGCATCCATAGGAACACATCTTTCGGCGAGATGCGATACGATGCGAATTGCCTGGTAAATTTAAAAAAGATCAAACTAATGACACAGTGTGTTCTGTTACAAAATTATAATAAAACGAAAAATGTTGATGTTAGAACTATTGTTGAGAGCATACTTAAAATTTGGAGCTGCTCTTGAAATTTCCAAACTATTCTTCCTTTCTACGGTTTACTGAAAATAAAGTATGCGTGTTTTGTTGTGCTCAAATTGTATTTCTAATATTTAAATCCGATATTGAATGTTAATTTAACTTTTGCTCTTGTTGTTGTGCATATAGCAGTGCACAAAACAAATATGGACACATAATTATAAATTATGACAACATAGCGGAATTGTTATCTTCCAGTTTTATAAAAGTAGATGTGAAAAAAGTTTTTGAATAAACAGCTTAATTATTTGGTGTCAGACAGAACCAATCTATAGTGTGTATTACTAATGTTAAGCTAATCGTTATTGGAATTCAAATATATATGTAGAAATCGAGAAATAAAACCTCAAAACAGAATACTAGGGGGAAAGGAGGGGGATAACAAAAAATTTGTTCTAAAAAGAAATCAAATTTCCCTTTTCATCCTGGCATTGCATTTTATAGTTAATAAGACTTAATAGTACTATGATTAAGAGGAAATTACATACAAAACCTATTTAAAAGATGGAAAATATGCTCCGCATAGTAATTATATCTGTATATTAATATCATTATGGCATGTATCGTGGTATTTTCGAAAATTTTTAATATATATTTGAATTTTTAAATGTATTTAAAAAATATATACACTTTCATTCTAGCATTACATTTGGAGTAATTAGCTAGCCAATACATACGATTTATGCCATTTCATCAGTACTGCTTAATTTTGAAACGCCTTTCAGATCAAACAATAAAGTACTGAAAAATTTTCCATTGTTTGCCTCAACAATCACCATACAAATGAAATTTCCTGCCTGAATTATCTTTATTTTTAAAATAAAAAAAAAAAAAAAGTGTTAGCAAAAATATTGTTCTGAACAGTTATAGGTTCTACGGTCCAAAGGAGCTCTTTTATTTGATAAAATACGCATTTTTATCATTTCAGCAAACTAAATTTTGCATGTTGAAATACCTATTAAAGTTTGCGGCTTGAAATATTCCTGTACATTTCGGTGCTAGTTTTGCTCGTCTACTTTACTCCAAACAAACATCATGAGGTTATATGTCATTTCGTTGTAAAATTTCCAATAAGTTCAGGCATGTTCTGTCCAAAACATAAGAGAAATAATCATGGTATCCTACATCGGCGATATTCATGTCACATCGAGAATGGTTGCCAATTCGGGATTGATGATATGGAAGATACATAGAAAGCTTTTCCAGCTTTCTCATTATTACCGAGTTGTCAACAATTTCACTGCCAACAACGAATCCATGGAAAATAACCACCAAGCAGTACAAACACAGTTGACAAATTCCTCTAGCTTCGTTCTGTTTAAATATTTTTCTAACTTTGAACATTGGTTATTCTGCATCATCTTCGTTACCAGGCATTAGTCTAATTTCCTTTTATCCAACATTTTCTTCATCCCTCAAAATTGTTTGCGATAATAAATACATTATTAGAGAAGCGAATTTCTTAACAGTTCTATGATAATAATATTCATGCCACTTCTGCAATCCAGTATGCAGAATACTGCCTCGAGGAAACATGCGTTGCACGAATGTGAAATGTTCCGGAATAGACTGTGCAATCCATTTCGAGAGATCAATGCAAGCAACTTTTGCATGCATGCAATGTCGAACTGCTATTATTTCATGAATGTTTGCATGCATGAATCGGCATCACTAGAGCAAACATCAAAAATAAGCTTTAAAAATACAGGAGTAATGCATTCCCTTGCTATTGCAACTGCGATACAACAAAGCATTCCTACATGGTTTGGATAACAATTACTAAAAATCAGTAGGCTAATCGAGCCAGAATAGAATGAAAACAGTACGGCACGCATTTGTGCAAACATTAGAAGTGGTAGATACGGACGATGAAAGGGAAGTAGACATTACCGCCTCAGGCCGTACATGTGTGTGTGTGTCTGTGTCTGTCATCTGTCTGTTCATGTATGTGTGTATGTGTATGTGTATGTGTATGTGTATGTGTGTGTGTGTGTGTGTGTGTGTGTGTGTGTGTGGTGGAATGCTTATGTCATGTTGGGGGTGGAGGTGAGTGTGACATTGAACAGTGCGTGCCGAATTTGCATCTGTAGGAGCAAAAGTATTAGTAGTTGCTGCAGTAACAGCAGTAGCAGCAGTAGCAGTAGCAGTAGCAGCAGCAGGGACCGGAACAGTATCGATCGTGGTTGTACGCAATTGGGTACCTCTAACCTACGCTTACTTGAATGAACCATCCATCATTGTGCCTCCCGGCGACAACTACAAATCACAACTGTAGCTGCTAATCGAGCATTCCAAGCACACCAAAAACTCCTTCCACCGTACCTTCCACTTTTTTCATTTTTGTATTTTCCATTACTCAAACAATCATCCAAGTGCTGAGGCCTGTTTGCAATTCTGCTCCTTTCACTACAACTGTATCATTCATCATCTTATCATCGATTTATCATCTTTTTCTTTCAAGCGTAATTTCACCGATGGACACCATCTTTGTCTCTCCTGCAGTCCCTGTCTGACATCATATTCTTCTCCAGGAAACCAAATTAAGCAGGTGAAAATATTCAATGAAAAGTATAATTTTTCACTCTTTGCCTCAACATATTTCTACTATAGACATAATAATCACAGGAGGAATCAACGGACAAAAATGATTTCTTCCGAAAAATTCCATCTTTGTATGCAAACTTTGAATAGATTCCGCAACGGACAATTATCTACGTGTACTTACGTATAAGATGTATGCATGTGTTTCACAAATGAATTTTCATTCATCGCTCTACACTTGAGGTTATAAAGTATTTTAAAAATTTATAAAATTTTTATAAAATGGAAAGGCCTTTTTATTGTAATATAAAAGACGTAGTTTTCAATATTCTTGAAAAACTATCCAGTGCATGAGATAAAAATGAATGAATAAATGATTTGAATTTGGAATTTGGCTTAAATTAGAATTTGCAATCTTAGGTTAACTTTTACTAATTTTAATTTTTGTACGAACCAATAGATATCAAAATAATGCAAAAATGACAAAATGTGAAATGAAATTTGTGACAAAATTTGCAAGTTCTTTGTAATATTCTGCTGAAAATTTCATACTCTCTAACATTTGAAAAAATCAAGATTTAGACTAAGCATTTGAATGAGATAAATCAATAATGAGTGTGATTGTTAAGTCCGCGTGATTTCTATTGGTCATTTTTATTTGCACTGTATCCCAATTGATTCCTGTATTCGAGTAAGGTTCTGGATATCTATTTGTCCAAGTAATATTTATGAGATTGTCGTTAGCAAAAATTTCAGAAATTCTAGAAACTAACATATTCAACAACGATTTATATGATGAAAACAATGATGATTAGACACTGGATGGATTCAGATAAGCAGAAGTTTTTGTCAGATGGAGCAAATACAGGGCCAGTCGAAAATCATGCCAGATTGACAATTCTTGGTTTCTGTGCTCGCTGGAGATGAGATGAGCTGAGCTGAAAAGTAGTATATTTGTGTAGCAATAGCGAAAGCAACGATATTTGCATATTCGATAGTGCCGTGTGATTGAAGAAACTTGATGGAAATTCTGAATGAAGCAAATTTATCGCTGATCATCTCGTCAAATTTCTCCACTTACTGTGTCATTGATGTGACTGATGTGTTGAAGTTTTGACTGAAATGGTATGCCTGTGTTTGCGAGTAATATGAATTGAATTGTTTGCCCCAAGGGCGTTTTTTCTTCTTCACTTCAGATTGCTTACCTCGTCTGTTTGCCCTTCTGGTTAGCATCGCTGCTGCAGCATCAGACGTCGGCGCACATGTGCTGAAGGCACTACTATATTCGTCTTCTTGATTCTCTCCCTAACCTACTAATCGTTTGGATGTCATTCGAGATCGAATGATCAACAGAATCCAGACACGTTTCTCCATATTCATATTCAGTGCGTAGAAAGCGTCTTTTGCGCTTCCATGATCGCTGAAGAGTGATAACAGGAATTTTTTTTTTTACAGACGTAGGTACAAACCTAACTTTATCACCGTTTACTAGCAACTATTCTTGAATAGATTGATATATTTATTTACTGATCAACAAGTTGATGTTGATATTTGCTAATTCAGGTCATTTTTTCCATGTTGAATCCTGAAAATATGTGGAAATAAATTAGAAAAAAATTAACTATTGACGTAACTCAATTTGATATGCTTGCTATTTTATGTAAACCATTTGCTAAAATTTGCATATTTTTTCCTTTCATATTTTTGTTCAGCTTCTACCACTTCCACCTCGTTCATTTTACTTTTAACTTTTCCCTTATTTTCTAATTTCCTTCTCTTTTCTCTTCATTCGTTCTCATTTTCTACAATTTCTTGCTCTATTTGATTCTTAATAGAACAGAAAAATATAAAGAAGTTTATAGCACGAAATCCTCTGATTTAAAATATATGTGAATTAGGAATAAAATAAAGAAAAAAAAAAAAAATTCCACCAGATCATAGGTTCACTGATTGATTCTACAGTGGCTACATCTAGTATATTGCTGCTTCTTGTTAATATTGAGTTATTCGTTGTACCGAACTTCATCAACTGCTTAACCTTAAACAGAACTTTCATTTCGCTATTCTCTTGGTTTTTTTTTTTTTCATTGTTCAAATTTTCAATTGAAGATAAATTAATTCCTGCTGATGATAAAAGAAGGCAAGCTCCGCAGATCTCTCTAAAGCTCTCATTAAAAAAAAAAAAAATCTTTACATTTGCAAAAGCGCGATCAGGACAATTGGATCTGCAAGGCTCATCCTATTTTTGCCGTTTGAGGCCAAAACTTTCATGCATTTCCAAAGATGAGCCTTTTTTCACACATTTTCATGATATAAGCTCGCTTATTTTGCCTTTCTAGTTTCATATGAATCGATTCAATTATTACAATTGTTCCTTGACCTCTTTCACAAAAAGTAGTCTGGCCATGACGAAGATCACATTATGTATTTTTCTTTCTTTTCTCACTAAATTTCAAATAACTCTAACCTAGGATTTTGTTGTCCCTTTGCAGAGAATCAGCAGTTTTTTTCTAAGTTTTATCTCTATAAAATCTTTGAAATTGAGATCAATGATTCCTGTAGGAAAGATGTAGAACGGATATTTTTTATTTGATCGACATGATATCATCCCATCTCTTTTTTACGCCTAATATATCATTATATCAATTTTATATTCATTTGATTTTTGATAATCACCAATATTGTTCGAATTGTTATCAGAGATATGGTAACATAATATCGCTATTCTAATTCGGTGCCACAGTTTTTAATTTAGAGATTCGCCACCTGATTTGTGGCGCCCAAGTTCAGGAATTAGCTTTTCTTAATTAGTGTCAATTATATTTCGTTCATTTCCTCCAGTAAATCGGATTTTTCCATTTCCTCTTTTCAGCTACATTGGAAACTACTATATTTAAACATTTTCAGTGAAATGCATTCGTGCTGGGTATCTGCATGCGTATGATGGTAATCCTGATGTACTTTACTTCTTTATGGTAAGCGATTACTATTACAGCACCGTCTTCTTTTCATTTAAATAATGCTTTTTTATCAATGGAATAATGCTGCGCCAAATGTTTATAATCAGCCTTATTGTAGCTGTAACCTTATTTGTCAAGCATTATATAAATATTTGGTTTTCAGAGATAGGCTCTGAAAATATATCGAGCCGGATGATGCTTCCATCTTCGCAGAAACAAGCTAACGGGACAGCCTTGCTTGGTCGACAGATTGCTGGTGCACAAATTGATCGTATTGGCACATTGTTGCTTGAGAAAAAAAGCCTAGAAAGGAAGCGACCTGGTAGTACACAAATATATGATGACAGTGATTCAGTAATTTGCTCGAAACGCGCAAGGACAGTTAAAGAAACGCTGTTTAATTTGTTGCCAGCTTTATCTACTCAGAATAATTGTGAAAGGATCGGGAATGAAAGTAACCTGATATCACTTGATAGGACGACGAATTTCGATTTTGATCAGGTTAGGATTATTTTACTTAATTTTTTGATTATTTGATATACGCGTAAAATGAATAAAGCTCTCTGGTAAACTATATTTCATTGTTTTCATTGTTCATTTCAAAACATTTCACTTTCATATAATGATAATGATTATCAAAATGGTCTCTTTTCAATTTTCGATTTTTTGTAAATGATTATAAAAATGATTTTTTTTTAAATTAGTCACACATTGTTGCTTTTCCGAGTTTTAAAATTTGCTCAAATTGACGATTTTTGTTCACGAAATGTAAATAGACTTTTGACTGTCTGGAAGCATATTTAAATAGCAAGAGACTATATTGTTGTCCTCTGCACCTATGACAAATGAGAAAAATATAATAAAACTAGCTGGAGCCGGCTCCAGCTAATGCGAAAGTTCTTAAACACGCTCTCATTCGAGTGTAACGTTGCACCGAAATTTCAAATCAATTGGTGAAGAATTCGAAACGTTGTGTAAAAATGAACAATTCAGAAAGTAGGCGTGATTAATAAATTCAGTCCACTCACTTACTTCTACCTGTCAAAGGTGTGACAGCTAAAAAAAAAAAAGAAAATTTAGGTATATCTATATAGAAACATGCGCATATTCGAATGCAACGTTGTATCGGAATTTCAGAGCATTCGGTGAAGAACTTGAAACTTTGTGTGAAAAATCACAACGAACATTTACATTTTTATTTATATAAATTTTCTGCGCATACTAGTGATTTTTTTTTTTTTTGATTTTATTTACAATTATCTGAAGAGATTATATAGGTTGGACTGAAGAACTTTGTAAGTTATTTTACATATTTGTAGAAATTCTTTGAAAACTCTTCAGTATTCCAAAATTCTTTAGAATAAAAAATTTTTTAACATTCCAGAAGGAAAATTCCGGAAAATTTTCTGTTATCACTTACAAATGCAAATAGCAAAGGATTTTTTAACGGGGACAAAATTTCCATATGAAGCCTGCCATTGCTAAATTACATTCATTTTTACATCAATTGATAATTTCTATATTCTATGAAATCATGAATACCTTAATTTTGTCAATTAATATGCTTTTATGAAATCATTATAGAGTAGTCCTGCAGCGCTTAGTTCGAACGAATCAACTGGTGATGAATGCAATGAAGACCTTGGTGATTTTGGTAAAGATAATTTTTCTCTAAACGGTTTTCTTCTTTCGCGTTATATTATAAAAGTTTTGGCAATTTAAATAAATGAATATAAGAGATAAATGCAGAGAATTCAAGCTTCACAACGATAATTTTTTTTGAAATTTACGTTTGAAATGAAATGTTGATTGCATTTATATGAGGTCATTTTTTATAGTACATAAGGGAATTTTGTTTGCCCATAGAACAATTAGTAATAATCGAATAGTCTCAAGAGATTATTTTTATGACCGACGAAAATCGAACACTGGTGATAATGTCCCCAATGATGATATTATTAATGCTATTTCAACATATTCTTTGACATTGGGAATCATCGATCATAAATGATTGAATGATATTGATAATTCTTCACCCGATTTTTTTCTTTTAGGTTCGATTTCTAGCTCGCCAGTCTTACTGACGAATGTTTTACCTTCAACATCAACGCAAACATTCTGCTCTGTACCTGGAAGGTTATCATTGTTATGTGCGTCCAGCAAATATAAAGTTAGCGTCGCAGAGGTTTGTTTTTTTGGACTTTATTAATCAATCTTATTGTCACTTCTATGCTCTTTAATGAATATTATGACCATACTTTGATAAAATTATCATGCTCAAAAATCTTTATACTGTAGAGCAAGAAAGATTCTTCGCCCATCAGCAATTCTAACACAGTATCTGTATTACTTTTTCTGAAGGTTTTGAAAATTTCTTACAGTACCAGCATCGTCATTTTCAAAAACAATATTCTGTCTTTCTACGTCTTCATCTTCTACTGCTTCGGGACCTCATTCCTATTGGATAATTTTTCCATTAATTTGTAATAATTAGTCATGAAATAGTCTCACATGCAACAATATCATTATTTATAAAGCAACTAATGGTGAAAATTAGAAAGAAAAGTTGGATAATTAATTTAAGGCTAAGCATCCTACCAACCTATAACTTTTCCAATAGATCATGCGGAAGTTGATTTGTTCAGTTTTTTCAATAACCGCTTTTACTATTCAATACCCAGAAACTTACATAACAGACCACAGATAAAAATTTTGAAATCGCAATTTTCACTAACTTCTCCCAGATGGAAACAAACCCCAAGCTAAACTTTGTTTTTATTTGACGTAGCATTATATTCAAAGGTAATTTTTATCGCTGAAATCGCTCGATCTTTTCTATATCGCTTTTGCTGATATATCATATATATTAGTCTTTATCATATCAGTCTTACTTTTTCTCCTACCCAACTACTCCATTATGACTTGCGTGGTCTTTTTACCGACTACTTGTGGTATCTTTTTCCCGTATGTTATGTTTATACGAGATTTATCTATTGTACTGAGATTATAATATGCATCCAAAATATTATACTGAGAAGACACAGAAAATCCATGTCCAAAATGCAAATTTGGTAGGACGATGAATTTTTAAAGCTTTTATGCAGTTTATTACAATTGTTCTGGTAATTTCTTCATATTTTTTGCAGTTAGCTCGAAGGCTTTCACCGCCAGAATCGCTGAATGCATCATTATTAGGTGGGATATTGAGGAGGTTAGTTTCAGAATTTCATTCTATATGTTACATTAATCTACCTTAAATTGATAGTTTTAATTTTCCTGTTCTGTATGCATTGGAATTGTTGATGTTATTTAGTTTCTTTTTACTTTCCTTGATGTGTTATATAACTTTATTGCTGTTCTAATATTTTGCAAATATTTTCGATATTTTTTTGTAACTTTTGCTTTATATTTTTTTTCACAGAACGATGTTTTTCGAATTATTTCGATTTTTTTTTTTTTTTTTTTTTTTTTTTTTTTTTTTTTTTTGAAGCATTTTAGGGCCAAGTCAAAAAATGGTGGGCAAACACTGCGTGATCAACTTGAACATATTGGATTAAAATTGCCAGCAGGACGAAGGAAGTCAACAAATGTAACTTTACTGACATCCTTAGTAGAAGGTATGAAAATTTTTGACGCATATTGAAAGATTTTTTGATTTCAAATACAAGTTGAATCCGTTATCAATTTCTTCCAAAACATTATGGTTTTTAACGAATATGAGAGTTAAAAATATTGCTCATACTTTTCACTTTTGCTAAAAGGCAAGCTGTAAGTAGAAATAAACTTCAACTAATTTGCAGGCGAAGCGCAACATCTTGCGAAAGATTTCACAAATGCATGTTTAACTGAATTTCCTGCAAAATCGATTGCTCAATTCAGACTTAAAGAGTGCGATACAATGTCTATTATGGAGTTGGAAAAAGAAAAGGAAAAATTCCGGGTTGCAAAGTTTGTATTTTCCATTCTTCACTTCTATTAAAAGATAGAACTTTATGGACAATTTTTGGTTTTAATATAATATTTAATTCAGACAGCTGCTTTCTGGCTTTATGGATGTATTGCGACAGGACAATGATATCTTATTCTCAAATAAAGAGGATAATAATATGCAGAGCTCTATGGAAAGATTTTCCCTGATGACTCACACTTTTGGGACACCGGCGATCTTGGCAGGTAAATTTTTATTAAACTTATATTTGATATGACTCAAAGTTTTACTAGTCAAACATATTGATTTTTTTTCATTTAAGAACTTTAATAAATACTTGCATTACAACGGAAAAGTTGATTTTAGAATACGTTTGTTTACAGCTCTTTTTAGCTTTTATAGTGGATTAAACTGCGGAAAAACAATGGGCTTCATTTTAGCTAAACGTAAATCAGAAGGAAATTTTTGAAAAAGCATTGACCACTTGAAGGTTCGAAATCAATGTGCTTTTGATCTACAAAGGCTTTTATTTTTATTGAGTATACTATTGAAAACTTCTTGATATAGCTTCGATTGGTGTTTTTCGGGTTCACTGTTGTGATACTTTATCATCAAAGTTTATCATGAGTCGCTTTGATACTAAATTGAATATTTAATAGGATTGTCAACATTTTTGATGTATTTGCAAGAATCATTGGATATATTGTCGCATCAAAACACAGTAAAAGAGTTTCAAGTGGATAACTTTATTGACTCAAATGTCTTTTGTTCACAACAAATCAATGGCGTACGTTTGAATGATAGAATGAAGAAGTTTGATAATCAAAGTAGACAGTAAATATTATTTAATGAATGCGCTTGTCGTAGTTAATTATTCAGTTTATACCGACATTGTTGTACAGTCTTCTTTCGTACTCATTATCTCGCGAATCTCTCTTGTTTTCATTTTTTTATGTATTGAGCGGGTTTTTCTTTATCTATCAGGCATTTTTTTCTGATGTACCAAGCATGGAAATATTTCGCGATTATTGACCTTTTCAATTAAATCCAATCTCTTTCATATCAGCATATTATAACAGAGGTATATCATTATATCACTAATAAAATTTAAGTTATATGGAAAAAGAAATTCATATTCAATTCTTGGTGCATTATTAGCTAGCGAGTTAATAGAGTTTGTTGTTCAGCAGAATTAAATGACTTTTCTGCAGAAATTTGCAATGCCTTTAGTATTATTATTCATATCACTTTTAATGCTCTTTATCACTTCACATGTTTATTTGTATAAATTAAGTTTCAGATGATTCCCATTGTTTACATGAAAAGATTCACTTCCCTCACAGCTATTCATATCGCTTCCAAATTCGATCATGCCCTTCACTTATTTGTGAATTATTTATTTTTAGTTTTGGCTTTTGAATACCAGTGCTGTCAGTCATGCTATTATGCTATGAATTGAGTGCTCAGTTTTTGCTGTTTATTTTTCATTTTTTGCAGGTTTTCTACGTTATATTATGTTCGTTTTGCTTTAACTTTTTCGAAACGTGTATCTGAGTAATTCAGTTGTGCATGTCATTGTTAGATGACATATTTTCGAATTTTCATAACAAATACTTTTTTTCTGGTTTTATTTTTTCTGGAAGTTTATCTCTCTGAGATTTTTCAAATTAGCTTCCCAGTTATTCAGTAATTTGAGAAAGCTAACTTTAAAAGATGTTGTAGTTGTATTCTGGTACTAAGCAAATTCAGGATATGTGTTTAGTGCGAGAGATAAAGTGTTTCAAGCATATTTGTTTTGCATATCGATTCAGTATCAGTCTTTAATCAATTTATGATGGTGTTCTAGATCATCCGATCAATATTGTGTCATCAGTTTTCAAGATATATCAGCATGGTAATCCAGTCCGTCTCAGATATAAATGTCTTAGAAAATCTGAAATATCCTAATAGATGGACATTCGTTTTCGGACACATCTGAATTCTCAATTGAAAACCTCTGAATTCTGTTTATTGATAAATATTCAATTAGTAAGAGAGTATTTTTACAGGTAAACGTAATGTAAATGTATCGTGCTGAAAGTGCTATGGAAATATGTGTAGTGAATTGGCAAAAGAGTATTTATTCAACAAATAATTTTTATCAAAAATTCTCATCCACATATTTCTGTGATAAAATTAACAACAGCAAAGATCAAAATGCACATCTCCGGTAATGATGTATGAATTTGCAGTGCATAGTGTATATACTTCGAAAACGATGATATATTTTAGAAACGATATTAGCTAAGTAGAAAAATTTACATTTTTCGAATTTTATCAATTTTATCAAACAGTTATTTAATGCAGTAAGAGAAAAGTGGTCCATATGATAATATCACTGCCAAAAAAATAACTTAAGACAGCAGTGTTATGCTGTACTTCCGTTTACTCCATTGGGATTATGCTTTTTTTCGTTTTTCCTGTCATCCATGTCCAGTTATATAAATTTACGAATTTCACCATTTCTTCTCGGTTTTTAGCACACAATCACTCTTTTTTGTTTCTATCAAAACTGTACAACAAGTCCGATCATGATCAGTGAAGCAGTTGTTATCATGAATTTACAAATGTACCTTTTGTCATGCAAATGATGAAGGCGTAATTTTTTGTTTTCAACAGTACGGGTATTGTAATTTATATTATACTCGTTCGATAATTTGTTCTTAAAAACATGATCACAAATGATTTCCTTAACTTTTTTTCTTGTCCTGGATTCTTTCTAATGCATCGATTTTTTAAATTAGCATAAAACAAGTATGATTTTTTAATATAAATTTGGTATTTATTATATTTAGTATTGATATTACTTAGCAACTAGTATTTTACGCAATCTCTAACTATATTTCACTCATTTATGTATTTATACGCCACAGCCATAAACCTAGATGAGCGAGTTAGGGATAAGTTGGAAATTAAAATTAAAATTGAAATGCAATCATTATTATGTTTCCAGTCAAATGTAGATAATACGATGTCAATGATATAGGAAGCTAAATTTTTATGAGTGTAGTCTTATCAATGGTGATAAATCGAATTTATGATATCAAGTACAGTTTATGTATCAAGAATAGATACTTCATATCCATAATGGCAACTTTGATTGCATTGTTAAGGCCAGATGTGTTTATGCTTCTACCAGATGCATAGGTTATATTTTCTTGATCTCTGTGGCCGCTCCTAGGCTTTTTCGATGGTGAAAAATCGTCGCTAAATAGTTTTTCTGTCAACAAATGATAAATATAATTCTGATTATGAGTTTACAGATGATGTGATGCAACAATTATTGAGCAACTTGCACTTTCTTCTTATCACTCCATCCTTTTCCTATTTTTGACTTGTCGACGCATTGACGTAGAACATCATCGTTCTGAGATCATTTTAAAAAAGAGTGCGAGGAAGGAGAAAGAAAAAGAAAACTTCTACTCACAAATGAATTCTGTTTTCAGAAGCAATTATTCTGTTATCAGCACAGAAATGATGATTGTGTTACATAGAACTGATAATTTCAAAGCAGCTTAGTACTGTGGCCCAAGATATCAAACAAAATAAGTGCTTAAAAAATAAGACCAGAAATGAATCTTATCACTATCAAACGATAATCAATGCTTTACTGTAAGAAAAGCATTTAGATTAAATGTGGAAAATTGATAAATAAATTTAAAATTGCCAATCTTAGTTACAGAAGTTGTGAAAAATAACACCAACGGATCAGTATATTCTTCCTCTCAACATTATTTACAATTTATTTTGTTATCCCAGATATTAAGTTATTTCAGCGTTTAGTATCGATGTGCTATTTGAAAAACAAATTTCAATAACCGTTTATAAATAGGAAAATTCATATCATCGTTATCACTATAATGGATTCAAAGATCTTTTGCATTTTCATATGTCCCAGATCATTCATTCTTAGTAGAAAATCGGTGTTGCTTGGAAAATCATGCAGAAATTGACGTCCAAATAAATGGGACGAAACACGAACCTCGAATCCTGGTATCTTCCGGCTTTCTTTTTACATTTGTTATCTAAATGTGCAGCTGAACCGAAGTTGGAAGTATAAGGAATGAGATGTCTTCAGTGGTCGACTCGAAGCGAAGAGGGCAAGAAAATGTAGTCCTCATTAGGCCCTCGATATTCTAAATTTATCTCCCAGTTGTCTGTCTTTTGTTTTAAGCGCCATTTAATCGTAATAAACTTTGAAAGTTAAAGATGCTTCAATTATTTCACTTCAATGATTTTAAGCTATAAATAATGCATATATACATAATCTTTTATGTCACGGCACTGACGATATCATCAATAATTCATTTCGCGACCATTTTATATGTGGACGAATAACAAAAACTTTCTGAAACTACTAAAGTTTTGTCGTTGATTTTTATCATTAATAAGCAAACAGCAATGAATTTTATGAAAATTTAGTTCAGTAATGAACTACCAATTCAAGTCTTAATCATTGATCCTTAATATCTTAATTGATAAGCAATTAATAGAATCGTAATCATTGATCCTTACTAATATCTTAATTGATCGGCAATTAATAGAATCGTTTGATGGCCATATTACAGATTTCTTTCAGAACGCTAATATTCGTAACAATGTTCATTGGTCAATGTCGAGAAATCTACGATTCACATAAATGATGAAATAAATGTACATTGGAATCATTAACAGCAAGTTAAATGAAAATTCATATCAGAAATCTATGATAAATTTATCAAACGTGAAAAAGAAATTTATAAAAAAGAAAACTGAAAAGTTTTATCTACCATTGCCGCGATCAGTTTTGGATCCAGATTGCAATACCGAATTCGTTGCGAGACGGATTATACTGAGAGCGATAACTACAATTTCAAGAATTACTTAGTTTTTGACTGCAGTATACGTCAGGTAACAAAAGTTTACTATCTTCACTGCTCAATATTCCCATGTTGGACAAAATAATATTAAACAAAATCTTCACTACAATTTTTAGCTTTTTGTTTTTTTTGAATAAACCAAGTGAAGGTAGAAGTTATTGTAGAAGTACCGTCCATTTAAAATATTTCTCACATTTAAAAATATCATGTCTTACACATTTACATTTCCCAAGAATTCAAAAACTTAATGTCTTAATAATTTCAAAGAATTTCATAATTTAGAAGTTGAAAAAAATTTTCGTTTCTAAAGCCTTTCTGAATCCTTATTTTCATCAGTCCTTCCGTCATTTCGCTGTCATTGCTTCTAGTCTTCTCCCTGTCAACCAATTGGAGCTCCTAAAATAATCACCTAACCTGTTTCAACTTATTGGTTACACAAGCCAATCATTATGAAGAAGAGTGACTTTATTCATTTAAAAATTAATATAAACTTGGCAAGATCAATCAAAACAATCGTTTCTTCTGTTTCCCCATACTTTCGTACATGCAGGATTTTTTTTCACTCATATGAGAAGCAATCCTTGATTTTTTTGTAAAAAGAAACAACTTTTTTTCTTTCCTATATTTGAATTTTTCATATGCAAAAAACTCGTTAAGATGAGAGGAAAAAATTGAATATTTGCAAAAAATGTGATTGAAGTTAGCAATTTTTTAGACATTGTCAACCGGTCATTTGTCATGCAATTGCACGAGCAAAGGACGAGATACCAAAAAATTACTGTCTAGTTTCAATGACATTCTTTGCATGCATTTAATTTCTTTCCAGTTAAAATTAAATTCTTTTAACGACGATGAATGATGATTGTAATGCGAAGGTCACTCTGTTTTTACTAGAAAAAAAGTGAATGAAGGTACTGTGTTTTTCTTGAAATTATGTTCATTGCTCTGAAATCACAAATGATGAAATGAAATGAAACATTAGAAGTTGCTGTGAAAGGTCAATCAAATGCCAAATGTTGAGTTCAACCTGCAGTTAGTTGCATGAGCAAAAGAAGGAAAATGTGCTGCATTGAATGGATGGATTGAACAGGATTGAACATGCTAATGGTGTTTGTTGCAAGTGCTAATTAAATCTCTCATTTGGAACTTCTTTTTTTTTCTTTATAAACAACATATTTGTAGCATTTAATTTCATAAATAGTGGAAGGCATGAAAGAAATGGAATATTATGCTAAGCTTAACTAACGAGATTATTCGTTTTATGTTGAATATTTCTAAACATTTCGCAAAATTTAGAAGCATTGTTAAATCCTGATGAGCATGGAAGCAAATAGAGAGAACACAGGACATGTGAACCAATTCATCTGATTACAAAGATGGCTGAAGTGGTGAATTGCTTCAATGTGATTGTTTATATTATGCCGAAATTCCAGAATTATCACAGCTTATGAGGAAAGGACATTGCTTTAGGATGTATATATACACAAACTGCTTTGCACCCCATCAGTCCATCACTGCAGCTCCTCATTTCATCCCATTACAATTCCAGTCCTTTCACCAGATCTTGACAATCTATCAGGAATACGAAATTCCAAACTTCTCATTCTAAATTACTCTAAATATCGTAAGAATATCATTTCTATCTCAACCAAGTACTCTGCGAATTATTAATTGAATGTTGTTATCATTCGTTATCAAGAAAAATATTTTAAATCTGATTAGTGAGGTATGCCTAATCATTCCATTGATATGAAATATCTGGTATAATCAGGTAAATAAATCATTTCTCACGAAAAATGTCCGTATTTGTTCTGCCTTCACTAAGTGCTGATCAGCAAGGGGAATGGCTATCTCGTATGCTTCATCGTCCTATAAAACGAAAACACAATATTGTACGTGTCAGCAATACTGTTTTAATTGGTCAGTTTACTATAATATTAATTATTGATTAAAGCTATTGACTGATTACCAATCGGCAGATCAAGTAAACCGGATCACTACAGCACATTGAGTCATAATTTTTCCAATACTAGTAGATGCTATACGTAAATTCGAAGATCTATCTGTCAACATAAAAATATATAGAAGTACTTGTTCAACCCAAATACGAAAATGCACATAAATTGGTGTATACCGTATGCACAAATAAATAGGATTAGATCGGCTACTGTCATGCATTCAAATGGAAAATGACATTGCTAGATACTGTAATTTTGACATGCTAATCAATGATTTTGGTATAGGGGCGAAAGACTAATCGAACAATCTAACAATTGGTTCTCTCTGAAGCTTCCTTCAGGATAGCTGGAGTACGTAATATAACTGTTATATTCGGTAAAGCGAATGATTAGATGTTCATCATTAATGTTATCATATGAAATACAACGAAAAGTTATTTATGAATTGATATAAATATCACCTTTGCTTCTGATTCTATCTGTGCAAACTCTTTTTTTTAAGCACTCGATGATTTGATAACAGTAAGAACGTTTCCTGTAGTTTACCCATTTACCTTCAAATCTGCCGTGTCACGACACGTCGAGGTTAAACGTGTGAGCAAATTCTATTTTTAGTTGGCTGAAATGATACAATGGTATTTATTGTGCAGTTTATATGTTTTAAGATTTTAGTTATTATATTTTGCTATTTGCTACTAGACTTGCTTTTCCAAAAATCTTTCTTGATTTCGCTACTCGTTTATTAAAACTTCGACTTTTCTTATCACTCCATCATTTTTGATGAATCAAGTTATAGTGAGCAATTTATATTATAAGTGACCTGTCTTAGTGCTCTTAAGCTAATTCATATGTGAGACCGGAAGAAGTAATTCAGTAGATGAACAAGAAATCAAATCACTACGATTTCGTTGATGATCTTACATCCTCCTTTCCGCATATTTTTAAATTGAAGCGAATATGGTCAGATCTGCAGGACCAAAATATGTGTTTATGTGATTGTACTTAATTAATTTATAATATTTCTGTACCGAATGATAAAAAATTCATCAATGCTAAGAATTAATCAGTTTTATCTTTATTTGTTTATCGCTCAGAGAACTTTTTACTCGTGTTTTTTATCTAAAATCTTTTCGTCTGCTGTAAATTTCTCCCTGTCGAAAACTACTTCTAGCAGTGAATGATTTGAAAATAGACTTTGATCATTTTTCAAACATTTTCATAAAAACTGTTTGTTGGAAAAAGTTGAACTATCAAAATCTTATGATGGAAATTATTTGCACCATTCCCATCAGCAGCCAAATTGGAAGCAGATTAAAATAAATGATTCAGTATTTAGTGAGCTGTATCTTGAAAACTTTTCTTGGCTTTGTCTAATGTATACTTGAGCTAATAGCAAGTAATGTTCTGCACTAAATGTCGCAAATGTAATATGTCTCGTCGCAATAAAAATAATCTCATTCAAAATAATGAATTTCAGTCTGTGTGAAAACCATTTCTTCCCCATTGTCATTTGCAGAAATGCATAAAATAAAATAATTGCAGTCAATATCCTTAATTATATGAAATAATCATAGCCAATTTATTTCGAAAATACTGAAACTAGCAGATTAGTGTTATGAACAATCTAAATTTACATAATAGTTAGAGAAAAATGGAAATTTCCATATATATAGAATAGGGAAATAACTTCATGAGTAAAATCGTACTGAACGAAAGATACTGCATAAAAAAACTTGCTGAAGATCTGAATTCTAAAGATTTATTTTCTAAAGACTCATTCTTGAAGAAGAAGAAAAGAAAAAAGAAAAAATTTTTGCTTTATAAGTAAGTCGGAATAAGGATGGAAAACTTGAAGATCGAAAAGGACATTTTTTGAAGCGCTCAAAATTTTAACAAAACATCATGATGTGTCAAATTTCATGAAAAAAGCATTACACAGTTGTTAATTTGCATCTATCAAACATACTGCGCTGAAGTTCGTACTTTCATATAGACGTCATGATAATTAATTTTAGCGATTAATTTACGAGAACTGAAAACTTTTATTATTTTAACTGCTCAAATTGTTACGGTTAGTTTTCAGAGGATCAAAGAACTGATTCAATTATGTTATTAAGTCCAAAAAATTAACCTTGCCTTTTATACATATGAAAACTTTTCGAACAACTTGTAATTAACGATTTAAAAAAAATTGAGCAAGTTGAATTAATAGGTGTAGTTTTTCAGTTCATTAAGGAAAAATTGATAAAAAAGGTAGAAAATTTTTTTATCGACTTTTTATCGGTAAAAATTTTTTGTTCATGACAGATTTTTGTAATACTTCATCACAGTTTTAATTTGAGAAAAAACATGCTTATATCTTATCAAGCTTTTGGCTTTTGATTATATTTCCATAACTCTTTTCTATTTACTTTTTTTTTTTGGTCCTGACCGCACTTTTTTCTTGTTTTTCTGGATTTTCTCGTCCAAAAAAAAAATCATTAAGTAAGTAATTTATTCAATTTAACATCTCCGTAGTTCAGTCTAGAACAAAATTCTTGCGATGATTTTTGTTCCGATTGATCACCGCATATATAATGCAAAGAAGCCTTATCATACATTTCAGGAAAAAGTTAAGCCTATTTAATTCCATTCATATTTTATGTCCGCTTTGCTTATATTTTTGCCACTTGCTTCAGATTTCCATCAGCTCTTCACAGTGAAAATTTCGTATTGTTAAATGATGTATTTTTTTTAATTCGATTTCATATTGTAAACAGCTCCCAATTTCAATCTGATTCTGGAATTCAGAAATAGAATTAATTATGGTATTTCTCACGAGAATATTGGAGCTAATTTTCCAAAGAGGTAATTTGATTCTGAAGAAATCAGAAATTAAATAAAAATAATGATGGATTATAATTCATTGCAGATGGAGTACTATGATTTCTGGAGTTGCTCGATCATATTGAAAAATAAGTTTTTTTTCATTTCTTCATTTATAAGTCTTCCTTATTAAAAAAAAATTTTATTCATGCTTATGGTTGACAAAATTGATAGTATCATGCCATTATTTTCCATATAAATCTAAAATCCTAGCAGGGAATAAATGATATAAATGTGATATTTTTTTTTGGCTCAAGACTGTTGAAGAATGAAAATTTACAAAACATATATATCTTTAAAAAAGCGAAATGACTTGAATGCAATGATTTTTTAGAAATATTTTCGTGTTTCGCTAAAATCATATTAAGTACTTCGTGAAAAATTTGTCTTTTTGGAAAATTTAAATATGTTTTTGTGTAAAACAGTAAGCCAAAACTAAACTTTTTGAACTGTTTATGTGCTGTATTTTTTCTAGAAAACAATAACAAATTTCCTCCTTAAAGAAAATTAATTCTTCGTCGCACACATTTCTGTACTTATGACAACCTCGACGTAGAATTTTTGCGAAAGATACTAGATTACTGCTAAATGCTCCTACGTTTTTTCTGATTTAGTTGGGTTAATTTTTCCGAGAATATTAATTTTTAAATTATCAGGTTAATCAATACCATTTGTCACCATTTGTCACTGACGTACAGTCAAGTTCCTAAAGATAAATTTACGGCATTCAAAAAAATTTGTGAGATCTTCCGCACCATTAGAAAATCTTGGAACTGATCTGACTCATCTTTTTCTGGAGAACACAACACTCCGAATTCTAAATTAGCTTTTTATCTTTTTACTATTAAAAATTTCAGTGACATAGTTTTGTCCTAATGGATTAATCACTAATGTTTTGAAAACAATGAGTGAATAATTTTCGATCCATGGAAAGAAACTTTTTATAAAATTTTTCAATAATATTTGTCATATCTGTCCTATTATCGCTGTAAATTAAATTTTGCGAAATTAAACCTTTTAAATTAAATCTTGCGCAAGGATTTTTACTCGCGATACTCGCAAATTCTGTTTTAACAAATAATTTCAGCAATTCTTTGCAATGAATGCAAAATGATGTTCTTATTTACAGTTACAGTGTCATGTATGTCTCTATGATATTGATTCGTCGTTATCAGTGATATAAGCTTCTTTATCAATAATTTAGTCAAAATGCTGCACAATGAATACAGAGTCAACGATTGGGCTGATCCGCATTATTATTCACATTAATATCTGATCTAGCCTAGAAATCACTAATTTTTAAACCAACATGCAAATTTATCATTGTGATTTTTACTTATGCAAAAAATAAAAAAAACAGCATGGAAAATACGCAGGTTATGTCTACTGTTTTTTAATATCTTTGGCTTGTTCAAAGATTAGAAAAATTGTAGCGCAAAATATTATTATCATTCTCCCAAATCACATCGTTAATAGCATAATTTACAAGATGTCATTTATGCATTTAATTTTATAGTGCTATTTGAAATCTAATGATATTTTTGAATTCCTAAGTTTGAGGAAAAATGTATTTGTTTTAAAAAAAAAGGATCTAATCAGCAAGCTAAGAAAACCATATCTAATTCATTGCGTATTTATCAGCAATAGCATCGTTTTCTAATCACAGTGAAGTAAGTCATTTTTTTGCTTTATATTTACATGTTTCTTTTTTTTTTTTTTTTTTCGTAAAAAATGCGATAAATTTCGCATTTGGAAATTTTTTGAGAGATAATGTTTATTACGATCGAAAAACAAATTGAAATTGTAAACCTATTATGTGTGATATAGAAGTTGTAATTTCATCATGTTACGCTAAATTCATCAAAATGCCCTTTCTATTAGTTTTAATGGACGGATGAATGGGATAGTAATGATGCTCATGTCACGGACATATTAAAATAGAATCTCATTAAGGCAACTTTCTTCTTTCAAAAGAATTTGGAGTATAAGAAACGATTTTGGTGTTAAAAAACAGTGCCAAATAAGTATAATGAAAATATGCAACTAACTAAATCTTCTGCACAATTAAAACAAAATTTCAAATAAAAGAGCCGTTGGAGATGAAAAAGCTAGAAACAGAAGGAAGATTGAGCTTCTTCGTCAAAGCCATGTGAGAAAATTTTATTTATGGCGCGCATCATGCAGTGCAAAATAAAAAAACTGATCTTTGATCGTATCCATTGATAGTATATTCGTCAATTTTTGAATTTCATCGTGCTGTTTTGCAAAAGCGATGAGGCGTAAAAAACTAAAGCTTTTTCAAACTTTCCGATTTATTAAAAAGCGCATTTTTTCCATATTGTATGTATTGCAATCTTTGTCAAGTCCAAACAAGTAAAATGCCTGCCTGCTTTATATATCGCGGTAAATTTTTGATATTTTTCTATTTTATGTTCTCAGTAAAAAAAAAATCTAAAATATCTAAACGCAAATATTTATGTATAAAAATGAATATTGGCCAAAATCCAATTTGAATTTTTGGGAATTTGGATCTTACTATAAAACGCTGCAGGCACAAAGAATTCTTTAAGAAGTCATTTTTGTTTTATTAAGTCAGAACTCTTACTTCTCGTAAGATAAACTATTTTGCGGCTTCATACAGCTTATTTCGATGAACATTTAGAGGGATGCTCTAAATTGTTTGTTTTATTTTTAATTTTTACAAATTTTTCGAATAGTAAAATTGACGTCCACAGTAAGAGATTTAGATGACGATTAATAAATACATCCTGTCAATATCATTTATGATTCCAATCAATAATAAATCATTCGTACAATATAACCGATTATCCTATCATACGATCTTCAAATAATTCATCGTCCTGAGTCAGCTTAATACAATTCAATGTTCATTGGACAGTACAAAATTTTTCTAATCTCCATGGATTGAGTTATCCTGGTATTCTATTGCTTCTCTCTCCAAATCTTGATTTAAACCGTACATTTTTATCACTGTTACTAATATACTTACTTTTCTGCGCTAAACAATGTTGAAAGTTTTTTTCAGGAGAAAACTAAAGAATTTTGATTGGAATTACTTAGTGAAATGAGTACATTAACTTCATTTCTTCAGATATCGCTTAGACGAATTACATTAAAGCTTCTGTTTTACCAGCATTCTTTGTACAGAAAAAAAAAAAAAAAAAAAGGTTTTTTCAGGTTTTTTTTTTTTTTCTTCAACATAGCGATTTGTTATCTCCTGATAATGGTCTAACTTTGAAACAGTGATAGATAATTCTCTATAAAGCAGCAGTTTACTAAATGTTTCATTTGAATTAGCACTTAATGAGATATGATGAATCAAACTATCTTTATGGAAAAAGGCGCAATAATGTTTTCTTCATTTGCTAAAAATTTCTCGGACTAGATGTACTAGCATACTTTATTAATACCTAATTACTACTGCTTTTACCTGTATGAGTTATGCTGATGTTTGTTCAGGTAAGAGGTATGAATTTTTAACAGAAAACAATTTTTGCTAAGGTAATTTTCCGCTCAAATAATTGTTATAATGACTAATACTATTTTATAATAATTAGGTCAAGGATATAAGTTTAGCTATGATCAATAACCTACAATTTTTTTCAAGATTTTTTATTTATGGCATAAAAGTGATTAGGTTTTCATTGTATCCTTGGCGTAATTATTATACATAATGAGGTAAAAAAAAAAAAAAAAAAAAAATTATCCTGTTGACAAGTTGTCCGAAAAACATTCATTTCGAAGTGCAAGTGAAAAATTTAGAAAATAAACGCTAATTATCTAGCCTAACACATACCACCGATTCTGAATGAACCATTCAAATATCACAATTTCAAAGTTTATACATCAAAGACAAGCTGAATTAGAAATTATTCTGTGATAATTATTACTCCTACTCATTTAATCTATGATCACTTTGAAGTTTAGTAAGCATTCCGAGAATTTGTTTCTCCAATTTATGGATTAAATTGTATTGGATTGAATTGCCTAGTTATGCTTCTAGCCATCATTTGAATCTCTCATTGCTAAAGAAATTACATCCATCGGCTCTATTGTTTGAGACATATTTAAACTTCTTCAATCCTCCAAAAAGTAGCACAATTTATGTGTTGTTGGCATCCGTTTGTTGCCATCTTTTTCAGGCTTGATTCCTATATATGGCTCGTATATTGTGTGCATCATATATGCATGCATGCATGTGTATGTGTGTGTATGTGTATGTATGTGTATGTGTGTGTGTGTATGTGTATGTGTATGTGTGTGCTCCATATGTATATAAGTGCTGACGATGCATGTGATGCATATGTCGCAATCCCAATCCTGATGAATTAAAAAACCAGGCTAATCTAGTAGCCTTCTCAAATGGTTTCAGAAGGAACCGTCTTGTTTCATAAAATTGACTACTAATGAATAACCTCAACGTTTTTTTTTGAACTGAAATGCTCCTAGACCATGATTTATTCACAAGTGATCTCCAAGGAACGATTCAATCCGGCACTAGCTTTATTCAAAACAGCCGGCCTAATCCGAACAACAGCTGGTATCGAACAAACACAGGCCAAGCTTGCCGATTCACGTAACGTGCAACGGATTTCCGACTGCTCTCATATTACTCATACCCGAGGTATCCCAGTTTTATTTTCATTTTTCCCTGCTTCAAACTTCCTTGCTATATCATTCACTCTTAAGAATTCACTCTCAGGAAACTTGTTCCGATCGTTTTGTACTGTATGTTTCCTATGATTTCAATTTACTGATATGACATTAATGCTAGCAAGAAAAATTTTAGTAATAGCAGTAATAGTAAATGCATGACAATGTCCGAGTGTAACTTTGATAAACTACGGCCTAAATCATTTCAATGGAAGAATTTCATTTTCATTATTTCGTTGTAGAAGAGATAACCTTATGTGAATTACCATACACTAAAAAAATTGCTTTAAATTGAAAATTTAAAGCAACTCTGTAAATTACACGAAGAATGCAATATTTTGTGTAATTTAGACGTTTGATCCTTTTTAAATTTTGATGTGCCAATTAATAATTAGAGATTTTGCCTTAACTTGTGTAAAATTCTCTTAAAATGTAATATTTTTTTTTCTTTTGTTCAAGAATTAGATGAGGGAGGGGATTTCATATAATGCTTTCAACTAATTTGAAGTTCAAAATCAATATTTCAGAACAATTTATTTTTTTCCATTTATTTATTTTATTTTATTTGTTTATTTATTTTTTTTTGGTATTTCTTACACAGTTTGGCAGTAATGAGGTTAATTGTCATAAAAATTTTGCTAATTCATCTATTATCGCAAATTAAGAAATATAAAAAGCTATATAGGACTAAAATACTTAATATTATGAACTTACAGCCGTTTATTCTTTATTTATTCATTACATAAATTAATTGCTCAGAATGTCATGTTTTGCTGATTAATTGTTTTAAAAATATCATTTTCATCTTCGATTGCTCTGGCCTATACTGAAGAAACCTGAGCAGCATCTTTATCAGTGCAGCACAAAACGAGATATCAGTTAATTAGGAACAAATATCAATGCATTTACTCAAGTTAATTTCCAGACTCAGAATGATATAAAGAACAATTGATCTGTACAACAAAAACACGACTTTTGCAATATCGACAGGTAAGGTACCTGGATTATGAGGAAAAAAAAGAAATGTTAAAGACCCAGCTGGCTAAAAGCAAACGGTCTTTGGATTATATAAACTTCGTAATATGACGATGAGAAATATACAAAAATTCGATTAATAGCAAGATTATGAAAGTGAAATAGCTGCACGTAGAAAATGAAGATTTCAATAAGAATGGATGGTGCTCATGAAGTAGAATTTAAAAAAATGCAATAATCTTTGAACAACACATTTATGGAGGAAATAAAAGGAAAATTTATGATGATTCTCTCGTCTTCTACGCTTTCTTGAAAGATCTTGCAACCAAGATCGGATACAGAACAGAACAGAAACGTTTATTCGAGATGCCAAAAGCTTGGAGAAGATTCTTAATCGAAAAGTTCTGATAGCTGCATTTCAATAGCATAAGGAAATGAAAAGTAAGAACACGTTTTGACGTGTGAGAGACGTTTGTTACTGAAGGAGATACATACTTATGAGTGCGTCTACAAATGGAAAGAAGCTCGGAATTCACGAATAGAAGAAATAATCTATCAGAATGCTTCGCGAGCATTTCAATCATGAATCAGATTCATTGCCAAAAACTGGATCAGTTTCGAATTCTTGAATAAGGATGGAAATATGTCTTACATTTGGCTCAAAGTTATTGTATGTCGCAGCAATAACTTCGGATTTGTACAAATAGCAATGCGAATATTGATACAAACAAGCAAAAATTTAATAAATTTGAAGAAAAGAAGACTGATAGACGATGCTAAAGAGAAAGGCTGTAATACTAAACACTAATGATAATAGCACTCGCAGAACTTTGCAGGTTTACAATGCTTTTAATTAATCTATTATCAAGAAGTTCTTCTGTCAATAAGTTTTCACATTATATTTCCGTATTAGTCAAAACTAATGTCTGTTAACGCCTGGATCATTGAGATTCACCGCCACTTGACAAATTGTAACAGTAAGACTTAAGCGAGAGAAGTATATGGCAAGATCAGTGCAAATCCAGATGACAAATGTTTGTACTTTTATATCCCCAAACGATTTCACGGAGGATGGAATCAATCCTTCCTCGAGTGTTTCATTCAAAGAGGCTTCTTGAATTGGACATAACAATAGTCTCTTCAGAATAAAAATAAGAATTGTGAATGAAATAGCTGTGGTGAAGAAGAGGAAAATTTCTGAGCAATCTTATCTTATATCCTTCCAAATGAATGTTTATGAAAAAAGAAAGGAACAACGGACAGTATTAATCTCAAATAATTCATGTAAAAAGATCAATTGAATAATTTTGAATGGCGCTATGTTTTATATGCATATTTCTCCGAAAAATTGTTCTAAAATTTCAATGCCGAATTCAGTTTCGCTTCCCTACAAATACAGTTGTCTTAAAAGAAATCTGTTATCCACAAAATTCAATAATAGGGAGTAAAGCCAAATGGAAGAAAATAATTTGAGCAATCAATTTTGAAAATTCTTTCATGCGTGCAAAATTAAGCGATCTTTTGAAAA
This sequence comes from Onchocerca lupi, assembly GCA_028564675.1. NCBI lineage: Eukaryota > Metazoa > Nematoda > Chromadorea > Rhabditida > Onchocercidae > Onchocerca > Onchocerca lupi. The sequence goes on from JAOVVO010000037.1 coordinate 170,648, forward strand.
GAATTCGACCAATAATTTTATATTTTATCATATTGCAAAAATTTCAATGCAACCAATTTGCTCTGATACAAATTATTGCTTTAATATCCAATTGAACTAAATACTTGCTTTCTATTTATTACTTTTAAAAATTAGTTATTTCCTTATTTATTCATCAATCGGATTTGAAGTTACTAAATACTCATAATAAGCAGCATATCTGATATGAATATGATAAACTGATTAAACGCTATTAGTTTTTTTTAGCAAAAAATAGAGTTCACTTTCCACATTTCTAATCTAAATATCTCCCTTGATTCCAAAAATGCTTTTATCATATCTTGGGAAAAATTTTTGGGGAATAAGTGAACCGAGAAAGTACTACTTCTGCATAGCAACTAAACTTACAGCAATAAAGGTGTCGAAGGTCTAACTAACGTTAAGTTGGCCATCATGACTAGTCCGAAGCGTTTTCAAAGTCTTTTGGAGACATATCTAATAACGGAAGCTTGGATCAGATTTGCATGAGCTTCGTTATCGTGGATATAAATACAATTTTAAAATATTCCTGATCAATTAATTTGCATATAATTTCCTGGCATATAAGTAGGATGAGTTTTTAAACGAAATGCCTCTAATTAAATATTACGTATCGGTTTAAAATGTAATAAAAAGAAAGTTGCAATCAATTGCAATCACTATTCTTCAAACCAGATGATGGTAGATAAAAATATATTATCTTCAGCAAATCTATTTTGTTTCTTTTAATAGAAATTTAACTTAGTTCCAAACTCGGAATTTTATTAAGAATTTCATTAATGAAATCTGCAGGAAGAAAAATTCTGGTGTGAATTCCGAGCAATATTTTCAATGCACTTAAAAAATTTTCATTACTCCTGAGTATCACTGAATCAACGGCATCCTCAGATCTTTTATCAAATGCATAAAAAAGATTTTTATTTTATTTGTTCACTTCTCATATTTCCAATTTTTTTTTTCTTTTAACGATAGGCCAGTATTTAGCTGTCAAAAGAGAATATGATATGAATACATGCATGAATCTTTTTTGGATAGCACGTGTGAATCCACGCTGAATGGTTGAGCCATGATAATCTGATATGTTTGATAACCAAAACCTTGATAAAATTCTGTAAGAGTGAAATGAATATCATTGTCAGAAAAGAGGATTACATTCCAAACGGAACGAAAACTTCACTAAGGAGAATAATTGTTGATGTCTTCGCTGTTCTGTCAATAACAAGGACTTGAGATCTTAACATCGGAAAAAAAATTAACAAAGAGCAAGAATAAATGATCGATTGGAGTGGTCAGTATGAACGTCTAATTAGGAGCATTCGGCGAGGATTAAAAAACAACCTGGCTTCATGAGGAAATTTGTCTGTAATTGATATCCATGATAATTCCGAATAAGATTTCCCAAAAAAAAAAAAGAAAAAAAAAAAAACGGATCGATTCAAAGCGAATAGACAAGAAACTGGAAGAGCTCTAAGAGTGTTTGATTTAGTTTCAACCACATTTAAGGAGAATCTCATCCGGTCATTTTTCGATTTGTTTTTGTGATCAGAGAGATTCGAGCATTGGCTTGACCAAAAATGGATCAAGTCGGTTAGGTACGTAAATCGGATTATCTTTCTTTCGTTCCAAAGATTGCAAGGGAAAATTTATGATCGATTAGTGATGCAAATTCCCGATCATTGATCATTCTATAAAACTTCTGGTGATGAATTTCATGGCAAGACTTATTTTTCCACCTGATTAATTCTGCTTCTCTGTGGACAGAGATTTGAATGTGTGATAAGTTATCGTCTTATCTCGCCTATAACAATTGAAAGGCACGGATAGTAATGCTCAAATAAGAGAATGGATTTAATGAAACTTACTTGGCACTAATTAGATCGACAGAAAATGCGACATTCTTTCTAATGAAAGTGCTGTGATTATTAGTTAAATTGAAAAAGAAGTACTAAAGAGAGCATCGATAGCCTTGCCACTCTTGGCAGAATTATTTCTTCAAACGATTGATCATAAAACCTAAACTTTACTTTAGATATAGTGGACGAAAATTTTCCATTCCAAAATTTGTATATATAAAAATCAAAGTTTGAATTTTTGGAAGAAAATTTCGAGATTCTTTTAGTGCCATACTTTCTCAAAGCGAACAACAGTGATAATATTAAGATAAGCAAAAATCTTCACTTTTGGCTTGCTTTCTCACATTTGGATTAGGTGTAAATTCTCAAAGAATATTCTACGTAAGATATAGTTCTAAAAAATCTATTACAGTCAATTTCGACTTTATGGGAATGTTATATCAAAGCCTGAGAAGCCTTAGTCATTTCAGTGTTATATTTCAGACTTAGCAAACTATTTTATTCGGAAATTAATTGGAAATATTGCTAGCCTGCAAAAAAAAAAAAAAAAATTGTAGAAAAATATTGGATGATATTGTTTTTGGAAATTTTTTGAAACTGGAGACCAGGTAAAAATATAATTTAAAATGATCTTCGATAAGTGAAACTAACTGCAATCACTGTCTGAAATGTCACTGTTTTATTACCTTTCAATCGCATGAATAAATCTTCACAATTTTCTTCTTTTATTTTGAGGCAATTCAAGCAAAAATTAAAGAGCGATGTTTAAAGAATGACCATTATCGATAAGATCTATGCGGTTTCTTCGAATCGAATTCTTTTAATTCGCCGAAATAATATGATAGGATGAAATTGACATATTTCTTGGGATTAGTTTTGATAATTATAGAGCCAGTAATAGCATCCAGTCATGTCATTCAAGACTTTCTATCAACTTTGAACTTTGAATGTATCCTTGAAACAAAGACACCATTCTTGAAAAATGCCCGTTTTTAGAACTGTATATAAAATTGGTGATTATTAGTAATTGGTATATAAAATTAGTGACTGATGAATAAAATTAATCATTAGCAAATTAATGATTTTTGGGGAAAATAGTGTGAAGATACCTGCTGATCAAATATGTTTAAATGGTATCCCAAATATCGGCTGTTGAGATGAAGCATTACGAATATATATGAATGAAAATTAGCGAAAAGTTGATGTTTATTTGGGTGGCCATTTATCATGAAGTGACAAAGTTTAAGACCCAAACATGGGAAACGGTTAAGTTTTATTAACTTTAGAAAAAAGGAGTGAATCTTTATCAGTCACATGACGAAAGATGATATTTTATAATAGCACAAATCACACACTAACATAATTACGACACCTTAATTTTCTTGCCATAATTTACTGCAACCTAACACATTTCTGAATATCATAAACTCTTATTCCGTGGATAGGAATTAATTTCTTGTTCGTAGCAAAACACTGAAAAAATAAGACAAAAATGCGAATAAGAATTTGCAAAAGTTGCGAAGGAAAATGTAATTTTTAAATTGTCAAAGGTATCTAAGAAGTGCAAATTTTGTTGACAAAGTAAAATGCGTTAATCAAATTTTATCAAAATTGAATATTCACAGAGAAGAAAGATGAAAGATTAGATTTTTATGTGCTTCAACTTTGCTTTTATCAAGGTAAACTGTGAATTAATGAAAAATTAAATTGCAAATGAACGATCCCAGTCGGCATTGCTTGTTTATTAAAGTATATAAAATCCTTTAAGATATATAGAAGCAACTTTTATTCCAAATTATAATTACAGGTGTGAGATAATAAATTCTACCTGAATCTATGGACAATTTTCCAAAATTATTCATACTTTTGCTTTAATTTGTAAACAAGAAATAGATTTCCATGCAGGGAATTGACGAAAAAAGATTTGTTTGTGATATCCAAAACCTAGTCTATTTTAATAAATTTAGGTAACAGAGAATTGAAGTTGAAAGTAGAGATAAATATTCCATGATAATTTGTTCCGAATAATTTGTTAGTAAAACGGAAATGAAATTAGTCTTATCGTATTGTGTGCAGTACTTTCATTTATTAACTGTGATGCTTTCAAATAATTAGATGCATTCCAAACTTTTCAGTTCATTGAAATACTTATAAGTTGTTTTATGGCTTGTCTTTAGAGGCCTTTGTCTTTAGATTATCACAAACGTCCACTTTCGCTCTTATTTAAAACTTTTTTTTGCAGCAGCAGCAGCAGCAGCTAAAAGTACTTTTGTCCTTTTTTTTTCTTTTTTTAACTAATTCTATAAATTCATCTCTTGCTTTTGAAATTTGAAATCAGAAATTTAACTTCAGTAATGATTTTTTGGCAGCTTGCCGTTTGCATTTGTGATGAATCCGCTAATTCGAACATAGAATTAGATTGAATTTTGAATAACAATGTGTCAAAACTATCCGTCTCAAAAAAAAAAAAAAAAAAAAAAAAGCAAGCTGATTTGGGGCAAAAAATATTAAAAGTGAAAGGAATTGTTCGATGATGTTAGAAAGTTTGTAGTTTTTTGAATCACTGCTGGTTGTAATATTTATTTTTGAATAGATTCAGGGACTTGACACACATTCAGGGACTTCGGCCATTTTTGATTTCCTCTTCTGGATATATGTATATATATCTTTTTATATATATATATATAATATGTATGTATATATATAAACATACAGACACAAAGACAGACACACACATAAATACCACAAAAACACACATACACACATACACACATACACATGCATACATGCATGTCAACCAGAATCTATCGCCACCAACAGCATTGAGACACCACTATCTGTTGAATTTTGAACCGATGCTGATGCATACTCCACAACTGCTATTTTTAATGTCCCTTTACTGATGCTTACTTGTGCTTCGCTAATTGCGGATAAATCCTACCGCATGGATTTTAAACTTTAACCTGTGAAAATTTGCACGGAAACAACAACAACAACAACAACTCGTAATGTATTCATCCAGAAAAATTTAATCGCACATTATGTTCTTTTATTCCGCTCAGTCAAGAACTTCACGACAATTATCCGTTATTCCGCAAGGAAGCGAAACACGACCAATACGGCAGATTCCTGAAACAATACGAAAGCAGTCTGTCACATCAACCATAATCAGGAGGGAACAAGAAGAGAAGGATCAAAGAAATCATGATCAACAACGAATTCGAGCTATTCGAAGTTCATCTTTAGCAAATACCCCATACTATCCGGATGTACAGATAGCCCGGAAGTCAAACAGGTACTACTACCGACGACCAACACTAACCATTCATGATGATGGACGAATTATCTTTGATGCGTTAGGTCGTATTTTCACTTTCAAGCACACAATTATTATTGATAATTATCATTTTAATAGCAGAAAATGCTTTTGCCATTGTTTCATCATGAAATTGGTGGAAAACTTTTTGATGACAGAAAATTTTGTGGTTTGAGAAGAATTTTATTCATTGTGTCATTCAAATTAGCAATATTGTAAGTTTGCACTTGAAGCTCGAGCAATCTAATAGTCGAAGATACTCTTAATCATCTCATTTCAGTCATTATTCAAAAATTGAATAAATGAAAACTTGAAGATGCCCAATAGTATTGAGCTTTAAGTATTTACTCGAATTCAAGATGTAGTGAAGCTCGATTTACTACATTTAGAAATAGAAAATTTGAAAATACATAAAGTACAGAATCCCTCAACAACATGCATTTTCTCAATAATCTTCATCGTTTTATCCTAGCAAAAAATCAGATTTCGGATAATATGGAACATGATCCATACTATTAGAAATCTAATTATTAACTCATTAGCCAGGAAAAGGTTTTTTGGCTTTCAATAATTTTCACTTTTTTAATATTTTAGTTTTTATGGTATTTAAAATTATTCCGCTTTTTGTAACTTCGTTTTTAAAACCAAAAATTCCTTCTAATCAAAAGACAAATCTTTATCTTTTATAAATTATGCATATTTTAAGTTTAGTAAATTCATTTTTATTGAAGCATCAAATCGTTGGACGGAATCTTTTGATCGAAAGTAGGGACTTCTGAAAGATAGAAGAAATTAATAGACAGATATCCAGAATATGTCACTATTGCAATTTAATTGCTCTGATCGCAAGTGTCACAATTTGCCATTTAAAATTTCGATCAGTATATTTTCTTTTCTTCTCCATTTTGTTGATGCATGCCGCTGATTGTGGATATTTATTTTTGGTGCAAGCTATACTTTTTTAATGTAAATTTCGCTTCTTACATGAATCTTTTCTTCTAATCTTTTTTGCATTTAAAAAACGAGGGAGAATAGGGATAATTTGCTGAAAAATGGATTGGACGAAATGTTCTCGACAGAGTAAACTGGATATGATTGTTTTCCGTTAAGCGTGCAGAAAAAAAAAGCAAGAATTGAAAAAAATTTAGGCTGAATGGATGCATCACGCTTTTATTCCCTATAGATTTGTTTAAAGTTCATATAAACATATTATCTTCACTAAGCAGCTTGTTCATTATTCCGATCATGCATGCACGAATTTATGATTCGATTTTTATAAATCGTTTTTTTTTTTTTTTTTTTTAAACTATTATCTAGCTGAAGGTGACTGGATCATTCAAACGAGATCACTGTCATTTTCATTCAAATACACAAAAATGACTCGCGATGAACTCACATAACTCGTCCATTTCTTGCTATCATTGTTCAATCCTGAACTTGGATCATTGAAATATGAAAAAGCATCTTCAAGCATTTTCATTATGTAGACAAAAGGTTCTCAAGTTTTTCATGTCATAAATCAAATTGCATACAACCACAAGCGACCAAGTGTTTGTTATCATGCTTTCCTTTTTTATTTATTTATTTTTTTTTTTAATAATTGATGAAATTTTTATTTAAATTAAATCTTTTAAATTGCACAGCCTAAGAAAAATAAATTTAGAAATGAATCAATGATTTCCAATAGATGTAAGAATCATATCCATTTACAATATTTACTTATGAGTTCCAACAATTTAAAGCTTTGCAGTAAGGAGCAAGTATTGGACATAAATCATCAGCAATTAAGCAGATTTTACTAATTTATTGTTCAAGTCTGTGGTAATTAATTATGCCTACTAATGAAATAATACTTCGAAACATTGTGCAATCTGAGCATAGGAAAGCAAATAAGTCAAATAACAAATGAATGTTAATTGCATGATAATTGATATCGCTATTCGCATAATCAGAGATAAATTTAATGAATAATTACTTGGTTATTTCGTGAAATAAACAACATTTGTCTCAATTGAAGCTCTCATCCACTTTTTTGGTGGAAAGTGTTAAAGAAAAGCAAAGTTCAGAAACCGAATTTTCAAGTTTAGAATTATGTATTAAAGGAATGAAAGAATATCTATTAAATTTTTTATTTATTCGATGGCATATTTGCTTCACTAGACAATTCGTTGAGTTAAAAGAAAATTCAAAATGTTCGAATTTTAAATAAATTTTGATTGCAAACTTCAAGTGCTGAAAAAAAAAAAAAGGGGGTGAGATTGATTTCGTTGTAAATGAAATAAAATTTTTAATTTTGTATTTAACAAAATCTGATAGCTACAATTACAGATCATATAACATCTCGATGGGATAGTATTCCGCTTTCGTCACAGTCAGCGCTGTTGGAAGCAGAAGATGGCACATCGGTTATCACGGATACGTTAAAAGAGGATGAAACACGGGAAACAAAAACTTTTGTGGAACGTGCAAGAAAGGTGCGTTTATTAACAACTTATTTGATGAAGGAGTTGACAGACTTGAATAAAACCTGATTGTGTCATAAAAAACGAAAATAAGATATGAATTTTTAAAATTTATCTTTTGCTCTATCATTCTCTGAGTTTTTCCTCTTATTACCATACAAGTATGACGTTTTTCTTAATTGTAAGTTAGACAGATATGTCTATAGTGTAGAGATGGGAAGCAATATTTTATTTGTCAGAAAAATAACATCGGGAGAAAAAAAACTTAGTATGAAATGAAAAAATCTGATTGAAAATAATCTTTGACCTAAAAAATGTTCAGATCTAGTATTTTGTAGTGATTCAGGATGAGGAGCTAATAATTAAAAAAAAAAAAAAAAACCAATTGTCTGCTAAGACGCTGAATCACTTTATATAGAATTCCATCCTGTGATTCAATCTTGAATATTTCTTGACTTCATATGGTTAAGAACATCTATAAAACAATAAAACACAAACTATTGTTTCGTTAAAAAGTTAGAGCTATTTTCTGATTTGATTGCAACATTTCACTTGATCATCTCCCACTTTTATTCTAAATAATAAATTCACTTCATCGTAAAAATCATAATGATCTTATAGCTCATTGAACAAGTTTTGTGGTATCTATCACTTGCATACTTTCTTATCCAATGTTTTCCAAAACTCTGTTTTTTGCAAAAAAAAAAAAAAATTTCAGTCAATTTTATGAAATACACGTGAAGGAATGGCTGAAATCATTTTCGAATGAATTAGATTCTCAAGTTTGCATGAAATACAGTTTATAAAAGACGTTAAAATTAAAAATCCACAATTCGAGCAATAAAACTTTACACATCTTTCAATCCAAAATTTCAATTTTCATTGATACAAGCGTTGGAATTTTCTTTTTAAGCAATCATTTTTCGCGTTTACTTTGTTTACATGAAATAATCATGATTTACTTTTTAAGATAGTTAATAATGATTTTAATATCCTAAAACACATTCAGAATTTTGAATTTTTGCAAATAATTCTATCTTCTTGATTTTCAGTACCAAACACGCTGAGGTATGAAATAAACTAGTTTAGAATTCTAACTTCAATTCTTCGTTAGCAAATGATACGTTAATCTCTGAGAGCTTAATTTTTCGATGTTTTGACTGATTTACAAACATTAGCAAACAATAGGTCCTTTTTGTTTAAACTTATATTTTTGAAACGTTGCGTCATTCATTGTACTTTTTCCTCCAACAACTTTTTGGTTCAATTTTAGCAAATAATCTATTTCCAAATTCGAATCGTATCGCAAGATTCTAGATATAAATGTAACTTCGCAAAATTTCATACAAATGATAAACGAGAAAAATTGCCATTGTGGCACTTTTAGTTGCAAAAGAGAAATTTCCAAATTTAGACATCAACTACTTAGTCAAGTAAAAATATCAAATCGCTGATATTCTTAATGGAAAAAATGGTCCAAATTCCCAAAATGTCATAAGTGACAGATATTCATTCCATTTTTCACATTCAATTCTGTGAATTGCAAAACTATTCTTTTGGCTATGCCATAATAAAATGATAATTTTTCATGTTTTTCACAATTCAGTACTACTAAAGTTACTTATACAAAATACCACTTCCAAATATTAATTGTATCTAATTAGCTCCGATATTTTCCTACCATTTTTCATCGATTTAATTGTCTAAATTCATATGACGATCTAGTTCAGAAGTATGTACTCAATTTATTGCAATAAGTAGTTTATGTGTCAGAACTAGACTGTAGAACTAAAAAAAAAATGTCAATTTTAGCTTTTCAATCATGTTTGAAATGTTCTTTGATTGCCTAAAGATACATTTGTGTTTAGAAGTTTTTTGACATTGACAATTTAGTGAGTAGTCAATCAAACTATTCAACCTTCCTCAAAAATGATTTGTGCTACCTTGTCCTTAAGAAACATGAAAAATGGAGAATGATTATGGTGAGACTTTTCTTGAAGTTTCTAGAATGAGAAATACCAATATTTGAAACTATAAATGATGTTTTCCAAATGAAAATTTTTTTACTATCCAAATCGAATGATTTTGTTACGGCATTGAAAAACTCTACTTTGAAAATACCACAAAAATCCATCGCTTGATGCTAGATTTGATTGAGGCAAACTTTAACTGATCGGTCAAGGCAAAAAAACGATTCAGATTGTAGGACAAGTTCACGTGTAAGTGAACTAATTTAATGAAAAATTAGGTATAATTAAAATTATGGCCATTCATATTAATTGCTTTAATTTCTGTTGTTAAAAAGCAATGTTTGACTTAAACGGATTTAGAATAACATTTGATGCATTTAAATTTTACGTATTTTTGTCTACAATTTTTTATCAACCAAAATAAATTTGCACTAGACTTCATTATTATTAGTCAAGAATAAAAATTCATGCCTGGAAATAAAGATATAATGTGAAGCAGATTATGCAAATTTGAAAACAAAATATGAAAAACTTCTCCATGTTCTAGAAGTGCAATGTCTTCCTGAGCTATTTTTCATAAAGGAAAAAAGTATTCGCAACTCAAAAAATGGCGATTTCACCAATTCATTGTAATTAAAACAAAAGGACATGAGTTGCGAAAGATTTTTATTCCGAAAATCATTTTTGAACAATTCAGAAGTGTTAGTACATTGAAATCACTATTATAAAAATGAAAGACCAAAAATGTAGGTTAAGATCTTTTTTAACGGAAGAAGGTATAATCGGAAATAACGCAAATTTTGACGATAATAATAAAAATTATGGCTATGATATTTTTTAATGAAAACTAATTATGTCATTTTTTTTTCAGTTAATCAAAATCTTGTTTCCTCATGTGATACTAGTAACAGTATTAATTGGTTATTTATGTCTTGGTGCATGGATTCTGATGATACTGGAAACAAGCACGGAATTGATGGCTCGATCACGAAAACTAATTCATTTGTCAAATGTCGTGACAAATTTCACATCCGATAGTTGGAGGATATTAAATGATGCACAATTAGGGATTCATTTAGTTGATCGCTCCGAATGGGATACAGTTTTCAGGTTTTCCTAGTTTTTGATTATGAACTTGAAGAGTTACAGAATAAAAGAAAATTCCTACAGTCCTTTTTGGTTTGATAAAATTCATCAGTCTACAGGGAATATATGGTATCAGTAGCAGAAATAGTGGATGATCGACGTCCGATTCGTAAAGAACTTCGAAAACCGGATGATATTGATAATATGCACAATAAGTGGACTTTTCCAACTGCCTTATTATATGTTCTTACTGTTCTCACTACATGTGGTAAAACTCTTCTGGAATTCTTCAAACTTTGTTTATGCGATTTTGTCAACTAGCAAAAACTTGCGAAATTTTCGCGAACTTTCCAAAGTGATACTGACCACAAAGGCAGATTTATTTTAATAGTTGGAGGAATAGTTTTGTTTGGCAATATTTTCAGGATATGGTGAAGTATCAGTGGATACAGATTCAGGGAAAATATTTGCGGTAGCATTCGCTCTAATTGGCATACCTCTCATGTTTATCACAGCTGCGGATATAGGCAAATTTTTGTCAGAAACACTGCTTCGTTTCGTTTCAAATTGGAACAAAATATCGCACAAAATAAAGGTTCGCTAACGCTGTAACTTTTTTCAAAGTATTCAAGTTTTTTTGGTAAGAATGAGAATTGAGATGCGGAAAAGAGTAAACTTGACCGTAATTCATGTATCACAATTTTTTTCCTCTAAATCAATGGATTAAATTTTCTTTTTGCATGATGTTGCTATGCTGTCATTCATATTGTTTGCAATTTTTTGTATGAATAAATTCAGCAAATTCTATTTCGAAAACATTATACGCGACGGAAGTCATCACAATCAACAAGCGGTCATTCCGATGTCATCGATATTTTTGGCGTAGAAGGAAGCGATGGAAAATTATGGTTTCCAATTGGTATAACTCTTTTTTTCACTTCAATTTCTTACTTTTAATTTATGTTTTGAAGATTTTTTCTATCGAATATATAATTATTGATCACAGTGCTTAGCTGAATGATTGATGGACTAACACTGAAGTATGAAGTTCTTAAATTCTCGGATTTTTGATACGAAAAGCACATTCTACAAAAAGCAAAGAGACTGATAATTTCTCCATCAAAGATTAGATAAATTTTTATTTGATCCAGGAGCTTATGTGTCATGCATCTGTTTGTACTGCTCGATGGGTTCAGCCATGTTCATCAACTGGGAGCGTTCGTGGTCTTTCTTACATGCTTTTCATTTTGGCTTCAATCTTATCGTAACTGTTGGCCTTGGTGATATCGTCGTTGTTGATTACATTTTCTTATCACTTATTGTAGCTTTTGTCATCGTTGGTTAGTTCATTTTTGTTTGAATGCACCATTTCCATTTCTAAGCACAATAAATCAAATGAGTTAGTTTTTCTTCCGAGAAAATTCATGAAAAGCTCATTTATTTGAAATCAAAATAGAAGGAATGTTTGTTGGGATGAGCACACAAATTTATTAAATACCTAGTGGTTTAATAAAATGTCAATTTAAAAAATGTAAAATACTTAAGTTGATTTTTTTAATAGTTAAAGTTGTTTAAACTAAATCTGGATTTGTTGATATTCCTCACTTTTAGCATCACTTCTTCAAGCGATTTATGCTATAAGTACAAAATAGCAGTTGAACATCCATCCACACTGACTAAAATTTGCTTAAAAACATTTTCAAAAACTTATAATGATGAATTAGCAATTTCGCAAGTTTTTTGTGATATTAAATAAATAATCCTGCGTATTTTTACCTCTGAAATAAGTTATAAGTCTATAAAACCGTACAGATATCATCATATATTAAATTTTCTGTTGGCTTTGAAATGTCAAAATCATTGCAACGAAATTAATTTCTATAACTGGTTTTAAAATATCTCTCTACAATTATAGATTAGAATTAGCAAACAAAACTTCATGGATATGTTAAATTTTCGGAATAACATTAATATTTGTTTACAAAAAAGAGCAACAAAGAAATCTAATTCGTTTTGAGCAGTCTTTATGTGTATAATGCAAGCTGCTCAACATTAATTTATGCTTTTTCGTTTAATATTTGTTTTCTTTTTTGTAAACAAATATTAAATCTTTTAAGAAAAACAATGAATATTTATATGCATTAATAAACATAATCTTGTCATAAGATTTTTGATTCAATTACTTACTGATAGAGAAATAATCAGTATCACCAAATAAACATGGGAAAATAGATAATCCTGACTTTTCGAGTGACAATTCTTGGAATTTTAGAAAAAAGTGCTGATAGATTACCGATAGATTTCTATGTTCGAATTACACATGCAAGATAAAGAGATTAGTAGATTTTTCCATTTCAAAGTCTTTACAACTTTCTCAGCTTCAACCATATTTTCATCCGAGAAACTAATGTCTACATTTTAGTAGGTGTCTATTGTAGTATCTACAGTAATATGTTTACGACAAACGGCTTTCTTAGAAATTTTGGCAGGTTTTCATGACTTTTTGACTTTTTGTCCCATTTATCATTGTAATGACAGATCAAGACGACATGATTGAAGTAGAGAAGCAGGTAAAGAGAAAGTGAAATTATTTTATTTTAATCGAAATTGGCAACTTGAAGATGATAATTAATTTGAGCTTAATGAAAGAATTACCAAGTTACGTAGATGAGAGAGGAAAAGCATTCAATGTTGATCATGCTTCATTTATATACATCTATCTATCTATCTATATATATATATTTGTATTTATATACATATCTTATCAGTGTTTCTACAGGTTTATCAGTTGTTACGATGTGCATTGATCTAGCATCAACACATTTGAAAGCATATTTCACTCGTTTCCATTATTTCGGACGAGCCAAAAAATTCCTCGGTATGAGCGATGAACTGAAGGAAATAATAGTCCTGTTAAGAGCAATGAGGAGGAAAAAGGGAGGAAAAGTATGCGTCAGTTGTTTCATTTATTAAATTTCATGAAATTCAAAGTGATTAAAAGTTCTGAACTAGCTTATTTAAATTCTTCATATCAATTAGATCACTTGGAATGATGTTCGAGCATTTCTGGATAATGAACTACGTGATCGACCATTCGAACCTCACGAACTTCTGATGAAGTTGCGTTTCATTGATGAAACTTCATCTGGAATGTCAACAATTCGGCATAATTCATTCCAGTCTGATTTCTTCCGTGATACCGAATATCTGCGACGAATAACAGCTTTGCGTCCCGAACAACCCGCATATTTATAATCAAGAAATTGCTCTGCTCATTCTTCAAAAATCACCAATTTCCTCCATTTTTGACATATTTTTAAATTTTGAAAATTCTGTAATAATTTGATATATTGTGAAGATGTTGAAATTGTCTTCGTGTTGACGAATTAATGAGAAGGTTTCATTGATGAGAATAAAATAACTTCAAATTATAATCTATACTCAGTGCCTCGGGAATGTCGTCATAATAATCATAAACATGAGCATTAATTAGCATCAATCATGCACAAATGATTAGCACCAAAAAAAGCAACAAGCTAAACTATATAGCATTAATTGCTATCTCCTCAACAATGATTTTGCTCATGATTATGATTTTATCAAGTAAGCAGAGTTTGTTCTATCAAATGATCCGATCTCGTAACAAATCTCACTTTTCCATATCCATTTATTCCATAATCAATTCTGTTTCATTTTATTTTTCAATTCTTATAATTGGTTTCCGGTTTTTTTTTCTGAACAAATCAATATTTGTCATGATAAATTTTTGCTATTTGTCTAATTGAATCAACTTAGTAAACTAAACCATTTTTGAAAAAGACACTTCAATTGTCTGTTTCATTCAAACAAAAAAAGCGACGAAGTTTGAAGTGCAAATCATTTTGCTAGTGTTGAATCACTGACTGTTTCAAAATTGTAGTGATGCAAAGGGCAGAAGCATAATCATTGTAATATAACTTATTTTGAGATTCTTTCAAGAAATTTGAGTTTTTTTGAGTTTTTTTTTTTTTTTTTTTCTCAAGAAATTCTTAACTTCATTTTAGTAAAGTTGAGATTCTGAAATCTTGAGATGCTAATCTTATTTTGAATAGAAAAATAATAGATTCTTGACTTGTAGATGCTTCTTATAGTCCCTTTAACCCATTACTTTTTTAATTGATGACATCTGCCAAAAAAAAAAACGATTAAATTCAGCTTAATTTGAAGATATTGAAACGAAAACATTGAAATGTGTTTTGTGATGGATCGAAATCATTAATCATTCATTTTAAATATATTTCAGTGTGATAATTACAAAGTGCTCTTGAAAGAATAAACTTTTTTTTTAAGTATCAAATATTTACGAGTGAACATGCTTTTCGGTGCTACAAAATTTTCATGATTAAATAATTAAGCTTATCATTGATACATGGACCATCCGTTTTGACTTGTTACTTTTCATTGCCTTAATATGCTGTAAATCTAAAATCTTGGAAAAGTTTTGGAAAAACTTAGCTATGCCTGACTATATAGCAAGTGACGATATCCTTTCCCAGATGAGCTAGAATTTTGGAACTTTAAAATCACATAATTCAGTTTTGAAATACTTCTTAGTTATCGATCTGCTAATCTCCAGATAGGATGGATAAATTTCTTTGTTCTATTGATAAGTACATGTGCAAAAATTTTTCCTGCAACTTCTATCAGTGTTTTTGCTCAAACAAATCAATTATTTTAGGTTTTGAAATTAAATTTCTTGGTCATATGGAATGATCAAGAAAACATGCTCATAACGGTATTACGGTGGTCAAGATCAACAGTCAAATGTAATACTTCATGCTATAATCAGTCAAAACTTTAGTTGATTCTGTAGGAACTGAAAAAAAAAAAAAAAAAAAAAAGAGAACAAAAGATGTTTTCTTAACGAAATTTCATCATATTTGCAGGTAAACTTTGGAAAACTGTCACTATCTTTAAATTCAATTAAATTGTCGTAACATTTTTTTCTTTGTAACAATTTTTTTCTTCAAATTATTTCAACATCAATAGTCTTATATCCCAATACGCCCAATTCTTGACGTTTAATGTACAATTTTTCATTCCACTTAATTACAAAAAAAGCACTCTTTCGCTCTTTATTCTTTCGAATTGGTTCGCTCAGATCAAGATGATCTTAAACCACGTTACTCCTGTCCAAGCTCTCTAAAACCCAATCGACATCACCCAATTTAGTTCACTAAACGCCTGATTTTCTATTGTACTGTCAATTACATATTATTCGATTACTACTATTGTGAATAAAGGATTTAATATAAATCTATTCCTTCTACAGCTCAAATCAAATTTCAAACCTTCCACAACATCTCCAACTTCCGGAAACACTTGGAGAAACACATCTCCTGTCCTGAAATCTCAATTTCTTTGATATATAGTACCACTTGCTATTCTTTGCATGATTCAAAAAACAAGCAAGACTTCCAAAGAAATTTTATACCCTTAAAAATCCGATCCTGAAATGAGACGTATATACGTATTCATTTACCGCTTTATTCAAACTATCCGACATTACAATGAAAGAAAAGAAATAGTGTCTGAAACTAGCTCCGCCAGTTGGCAGTGGAGAACAAACCTTACAGTTCCAATTTTAAAAGTAATTATTTTAAAAAAATTTATTGACTAGCCCTATGTTTCCTATAAACCACTAGATATTCCAACAATACAGCAAATACTATTTAAAATCTCACCGTATTTTGATATCACTAATCATTGAGACAGATCTCCAGTTCGTGCAGGCGCTCATTATTATAAGATATTTCACAATAACTCACTGTTTCAATGCAGAAGCATTAACACAAAGAATAAATAATGTATAAATTAGTTAAACAGATTATATACGCAAATAGACGTAAAGTTCCAACGTACGAATGACAACAAATATTCTCTGACATAAAAATGATCCATCGAATCAAATCACATGAGGAGATATGGTATCCCGAATAAAAACGTTGTTAAAATCACAATCACACGGTCTTCTTCCACGATTCGACAATTTTTTTTTTTTTTTTTCATTCAAATTTGACTATTGACACTATAAAAAAACTACTGAAAACCAAAATAAAGTGCCCAGTAACAGAAGAAATGATACATCCAGCAAATTCTTTAATTATAGCGTACAAGTTAAACATGATGGATGGAGTGTTGCTGAAGAGATGAACAAAAAAAGTAAAAAATATCACCGAAAAATAATATACAATAGCTTACAAAAATTATCAATATGGGCCGAAAAAGCATATTTTCTTGTATACTTCCCCGTAGTGTCAACACTAACATGTGATTCACTAATTATGAAGAAAATTTAATCAAAAAGAATAAAAAACAAGTTGAGGTACGCCAGTAATCTCTTCTAAAGGAAGTACTACATACATTAGTTGCTGCACTCAGTAATTTACTGCCATTATTGAGTGACATTAATTGATTCTCAAAGGTAAACTTGGAGAATCCGAAAATGTTAAACAATTTTATGCAGGCTCCGAAATCATGAAAGAAATCAACAACGATCAAATGATAAATAACAACAATTAGATGACAGAATTACGAGAAAGATTATCAAGATGTAAACCTACGAAAAACGATCATCAAAATGTACATCTTTTGAAAAAGGATCATTGTTTATTGATGAACAACAGAAACGAAAATACTAAGCGATAGGAAATACGAAAGTAGTTTTTAAAAGCCAATAAAAATCATGAAATAGAAGTTGCTCATTTACTGAGAATTCGTAAAAAGCGTACATAAAAAGCAGGATCGAAATATGCAGAAAGCGACAGGATTATAAAAGTTTTCGATATAAACGTAGTACATATTATGATGGCAGACTGCGGAAATATTTGTAAAAGATCTTCGTAATGTAAACAAACTTTGCACGATGGCATGCGGTGCTAATTCCACGAAATATTTTTTTGTAAGCTATTCTGTTTCCTAGAATCGCCACCAATATTTAATTGACCAAAATCTGTCATCAGATGATTCAGAATTGGACTCTTCGTTTCCTAAAAATCCGGACAAATTATCAGCAGTAAGCTTGACAATTGTATAAAGTAAATAAAAATGAAAACTTAAAAAAAGAGCAAACAGTAAATGATTTACAACATCCGCACTACTATATGTTATTCTAATATTCACTGCAATGATTACTCTATGTGTAACAAATTCTTGCTATGTTTTTTAATTTTTAAGTTACAGACGCCAACTTCAGCTGTTTGCAATAATAATTAGAAAAAGTTGCGGAATGAATCGAGTGACGACTGCATGATATTTCAGAAAGTGAATATATTAAATAGAAATAGTGAAATGAAATTAGAAACCTGAGAATATGGGTTGACAGATTTTGATCTAACACTTCTTTAATTTTGTTTCCTACAATTTTCATTCCGCAATCTGTCACTTGAACAACGCTAAACCATTCACGCACGTTCTAAGTTTATCTCATCTGTTAATGAGGCATATATCTCAATTTCCATCATAGTAAACTTCTTCCTGTCTTATCCCGGCAGAATACATATTAAGAATCATCCATTCCACATATCACGGATTCAGAGCTGATGCTGACATCCTTGAAGAAATGTATCACTAAGGTTTTGGGAAAGAAGTGAAAAAAAGAATCCTCGTCGGTGCTTACGCATTTTCTTCAGGTCATTATAATGAATATTAAAAAAACGCAATGTATTAGGGCATTAATCAGGAATGATTTTATAAAAGCATTCAAGAAAGTAGATTACATACTTTTTCCAGCCGCTCCGACAGAAGCTTTGGGTTAAATGAAAAGCCAGATCCGATAATTTGTTTCAGTAGATGTAAACTCGGGAAAAATGATGGAGGAAGATAATATAGAAGAAACAGTATATAGAACCAATATGGAAGCAATACCTGAGATATGAAGGCAAGTGAATCTAAGAGGCTTGTCAGGGTTAATAGCAGTAGATTTTATTGGTGTGTTAAAATATCAGTATTGTAGAGCTGTTCAATTTGCCGTTCTAATTAATATATTCCTAATCAGCTTTCACAAAGTTAATACTTCATATGCTGCAATTGCTATCATAATTCCCAACTAGAAAGTAATTATAGAAGATGATCGGAGTAATGCCACACGCCATAAGGCACTTCAATTATTACAAAAAGAGTACTAGCTGTGAAAATAAGGAAAACATATAATAAACCATTAATTTTTGTATGTAATTAATTATCTAGTTGTTCTTGACAAATATATCTGAGGTCTTCCTTATCACTTCATCCTAATGCGATCTTGTAGAACCATTCACCACATGTACAGCATATTCCAGATAATGTATTTTTGAACTCTTGCAAAGTTTCATTTTAACCTGTTTTTTCACCTTAAGTAGCACTGTTTAAAAGAAAAAGCCTTGGTTTTTTGTTTACTGACCCTTCTTTTATGCCGTAAACCAAAATATTATGCATTTTAAACATAATGTTCTAAAGTATACTTAAAACAAAAAAAAAAAAAAAAAAAAAAAAACGCTATGCTCTGAATTACACTTAGCAGCACAAATTTTAGAGTTTTTGTGGCGGATAGCATTTAAATGAGGACATCGGTAGAGTGAACACAAACGAAAACATCTCATTGAATTTTCTCTTCAATTTTTCTCTTAACTCTTAAATTTTGAAATAAAGATTGTCAAAGAATTCAATGTTGCTTTATAGATGTGACAGGCAATGTTGTAAATATCTTGTCCAAAATCAGCTCAGTAGGTCTGATGGCTCATCAAATACTAAAGTAATAAATTACATATCGATTAGTTGTGAGAGTTTAATGAAAAACAGAAGTGTTCGGATGAAATGAATTGTAGGTAGATATCTTCGAAGCGACTAACGACTCTCTAATACTGCATACACAGGCTTGCAAATCTAAGATTCACCTATATTCGTTTCGTGCGCTCATGTATCAAATGATTTTCTTTGTTTCAAGGTACGATTTCCATTACCTCAACATTATGTTACTGACAGCTGAACTAACGTAAGAAGCCGAAATATTTTGCATGTATAAAAAGAATTTGTAGCAAATAGGCCAGTCCTTGCAGAGAAATAATATTTAAAAAAAACTGTCAGTAAAATCCACTAAGACATTTTACATCACTAACAGATTTTATTGGTCACTAGAAAATAAACTAAAATCTCAAAAATATTCAAGAATAACCTTTGCAGTATCACAAGAAATAGCAATGTTACTTCCATCTGATCTCGGCTGGATGTTGCTTAGTGCAGCGAATCCATCCTTAATATAATCAGCTGTTGACAAGAATAGTTCATACAACGTTATATACAACAAATCACAAATATTTTTGAAATATTTCATCTTTATTAAAAATTCAGTAATTAAAAAGATATGTGTTCTCCATCATTTATATTAATCAGAAAAAAGATCCCTTCGAAGGAGGAAATTTTTCTTTCTACGGAAGAATTCTTCCAAGAAACTATCAATTATAAAAGTATCATAGAAAAGATACATAACATTTACAGAAATGAGATAAATTAATCGGAACTAACCGAAATTGTTCTAGATGGTATATCCATATATCCCGAACTAACTGTCTGAGAGCTCGATAAAATTCCACTTTCTGTTGTTACTGGAATATTAGCGAAAGGTGAAGCAGCGGCAAAAATCGCCGCTGTTTCACGATTGAGGAATAAATTCCCCGCTGTTAAAGCGTTTGTTTCCGGTCCCAACATGGCTAACTGTGCATCTGAAATAATACGTTGTATCATTTGTTCTGCGATCAAACTGGGAAGTATTTTAAAGATGAAAAAAAAAAAAAGAAAACATGAAGATGTGAAATGCAACTCTACAATCACAAAAGTTAATTATAAACTATCAAAATATTTTTATCAGAATTAATCATGAAAACTTACAGCCGTTTTGAAAACCACAAGACCGCTGAGCAGGAGAAACAACGGATGGACCGAAAAATGACCCGACATTGGATGCATCTGATAAATGTGTGATATTCTTTGGTTTACCAGATGTGTTATCATCACCGGACGAAATCTGACGTAAAAAATCACACTTCAAAACTTATAAGCATAAAATTGACTCATCCTAACAAGAGCCAACATCGCCATGGACACAAAAATGATTTTACACTTTTTTGCCAAAACATTAATAAAAAGCAAAAACAAAGTCTTATTAAATTTTTTGAATAACTCATGTAAAAAGATTTCGAACAAAAGAAGAAACAAAATAATCCGCAAGTTTAATTACAAAAAAATCAACAGCTATTAAACCCTTCGAATTCATATCATTGTGCCGATGTTCCAAAAAAAATCTGTGAAACTGAACAAGAAAACCTCAGGAAACTGTTGCATTCGATTTTGATGCTTGGTTGACCGAGGATAAAATTTAGGTGCAGTTCCATATAAAGCAAGGATATCCGAAGTGCTCTTTTTCTCTGAAAAAAAGGATGAAATTTCCGGAGATTTCTTTGCCAACCACAAGGATAATAGAAATTGCTAACAATGTAATATTCTATTATGCCGACACTTACCATTCACTACGGGATTAGATCCTAATACCGATGCTAAATCCTCCAAATTGTTTTCCGAGCCACCAATCATGGCACCACATTTGCCATTTGAAGAAGACGCTACAGCATCCACAGCAAAAATGTCAGACCCCAATTTCGCAGGCGGAGCAGAAACAATTGGACCAAAATCTTCCATTCCATCACTCTCACTAATTTCCATGATGCTATTATTAAGATCTACTGTCTTTTTATCCATCATAGAAAAAGGCTGCAAATATGTGCTTTCAGGATAGAAAATGTAAAATTTATAATAAGCAATAACTACCTTCATATAGAAAAGTTAAGAATTATTTTATCAAATAAAAACTATTGCCGTTTACCAAGGTGGGCGAAAGTTCACTGTTACTGACTTCTACCATGGGAGTATTCAGGTCTAACAGCGGTGCATCTGTAACTGTTCCGTCTCTTGAATCATTAGTAATATTTGCTGTGTTGGAATTCCCAGCCATATTTTTCGTCTTCTCCACTGAATCCGAGCAGTGATCCCGTTCTCTAGCATTTGAACGTGTACCTAAAATGAGAGCAGTTTGTATTACTGTTTTAATTCTTGTAAAATTTAATATATAACATTTGTGAATTATGATGTTGAAATTGAGCTGATATTATAAAAGAGAGCTATGCACCTGCAAATCCAAATGATTTTGCCAAATCTTCCCTTTTAATAAAATAATGACGAAATAAAAAGAAAAAGTAAAGACAGAAATCGAGGTCCAGTAGCTGCACAACAGACATTTCATTCGCAAACAAGTGATATAAATGATTTTAAGAAAACACAGAAATGAAAAGCATCACTCACCACGATCAGAAATTTGTCGTTTATCCAGAGGAAGTGGCAAATCGTTCACATTAAGTGAAGGCGGCGACCAATCTTTCAGGATATATCTGGAATACATGATATTAACAAAAAGGGACAAAATACAAATAAATTCAAAACCGGGGTATAATTTAAAAATTGGCGTTCACTGTTTGAGGAACGAAAAACACTGAAAATTATTACCTTTTCTGTTCATATTTTGCCCTGATGAACGATTCAAGAGCAGAATCTGTTTGTGGTCTACGGAAGTGCTCAGGGAGTTCTGCTTCATAAACACGACGTGCCATTTTATTTCCCATGATACGCATACTTTGCACTTGCTCTGGAGTCCATGAATCCAAATTGACCGACTTCACCTAGATTTTGTCATGTCACAAAATTGAAGACACCAAACAATCATATTCTCACAGTAATGAATCCAACCTAAAGAGAAAAAAAATCGAATGTACAACAGAATGTAGACAATAACTTGCCTTTAAAATACTCCCATACTACCAGAAAAAATTAGCAAAATTGCTTTTATTGGCGACACGGGCTGCAGAACAAATGCATCATTTCAGCAGACAGCTGGTTTTAAAAAAAAAATTAGATTCTAATACTCTCCATAAATTAGACTTAACTACCCATACTGGATTTTGCTCCAGTATTCTCAACACCTTATTTGTAGACATATTATCGCCAGTTTCATTCTTAATGGAACTTATTTTTCTAATTTCCTTAAAGACCATAAGATGATACCTTGGTGAGATGAACACCGAGATTACGATGAATGCCAGCACATCTTATGCAAAGAAATACTCCTAGATTCCAAGATGCCCATCGAGGTTGTTTCGCTTCGCAATCGGCACAATACTTATTTTCTTCTTCTCGCAAAAGATCAACCACTATCGCTGTAAAATTTTCCCTGCTATATTAATACTGCGAAAATGTATGAAGACTAAAAGGACGTCTCGCAGAAGAAATATCAAATATTACAATACCTTGCAAACGTTCAGATTCGGTTCTTTTTGCATCGATTCGGCTTTTCAGTGGCATGTTGCAACACTTTAACGTTTGGTAAAAAATTGAAATTGCTGTATTCCTGGAAATATATAGATATCTAGATAAAACGACATTGTTAGTTAAATTACTAAGCGATCCAGACGATCACTGCGAAACCTCTGATCTGATAATGACAGTCCGAACTCAATGATACCAAAATGCGACATGCAATTAATACTGTCGAACTTCGTTGCAAAATGAGAAAATTAGAGTTTTTGCATATAATAACGGAAACAAGTTAATCGATAATTACTGCAAAACCAGTACACGCACGCACGAATCCCAACTTCTCCAACACAATCCCATATACTTTCATACTAAACATAGTTTAACAAAAGTCATGTCCACGTATCCTAGCAACTTATATGTCTCGCCACATTCTCAGTCTGATGAAGTGAGATAGTATAAATAAATGAGAGTGTGAGCAAACATAAAATGGCGCAAAGAGATGCTTCATTTGAGAGAGAACAGTGAGAGATGTGAAGAAAATTTCTGCTAAAATTAGTGAAGATTATCAGATGGCGGTGAAAATTGGTTTGTGGGATTAGCTGATGTGGGAAATGAACTGAATCTCATTTCATCCCAACAGGTTATCTGATTCCCGGTTTTTACCTGTTCAGAATACCTCAAGAAGTGAAGACAAAGTGGGGATTTAGCTTGGATTCCGGTGAATCATTCCGGAATTTGTTAATTGTTATTTTGAAATAGATCATGTAAAATTCGATACATATTTTTGTGAAATTGCATATACTTGTGAAATGATTAGTTTTGATCGGAAGATGATAACGATAGCTCCATTGGATGGATTCAAAGGAGGAGGAGAAGGAAAATATTATGCAGAAGTCACATTGTTATCTCATCCTCATATCGAAGCTTCTATTATGCGCGCTATCGCGGATACAATGATCGAATGGAGGCGAAATTTGTTGGGCGGTTCATGTCAACCTCTTGATTCAAGTTCTGTGTCCGCACGAAATCTTATAACGATCTTCGATTTTTTTCTTTCTCATGGGTATATTTATATACATCATTTGGCTTATTCATCAGGTGAGAGTTGACAGATTAGAATGACAGTTATCCATGTTCATCAAATGTATGGGATATTTTATACCTTACAGCTAGAATTCCTTCTGAATTTTGGATTGTAATTCAGATTCCTCAAAAGGTTGGTAGTACTGGTAAGTTGGAATTTCTAGGGTTATATTTTTGTAACTATGAAAACAATGCTTACCTGCTAGTATCCGTTATTTTGTTTAGATTTAACAAAGGTAACCGATTGTATTGGCTGTTTGTGAAAGAATTCATGTCGCGCAACGAAACTAATTATCTGAAACGAGAATGGCGTGTCATTTCAGTGCAACAGCTGTCGGTTGCATGGCTTAAAGATGTTCTCAATAAGCAAACATTACTATACTACTTTCAGGTTGCTAAATAATGTTCTTCTTGTTATTTACTAAAATCACTGAGCTTAATTGGCGTTAGCAGTGATGCAATTCTTGATGTTGAGACCATTTTTGCCCCTCGAAAAAGAATGAAAATAGCAGTTAAATTTCATCAGACAGTTTTGTTTTACGAAATTTGACTAGACTTCGGCGATTCCGATTGATTTATCTAAGCTATGTTTTCTGCTCTTGAAATTGTCTGGCCCTTTCCAGTCCTGAATAAAGATGAGACATTGAGATCGGACTGAGTGATAGAGTGCTTTTATCGCGGGTTTTTTAATGCATTCTGAATCGACAAATATTTTTTTCTATTATTTATATTATAATCCTTTATTATACGAGCGCTCTTAAAGAAATTACATTTCAGTCTTTTCAACAAAATTTAGAAACTATTCGAAAGTTCTACCACAGGAAGGCTTTGGTGGCAAATCAACCTCTGCTTTCTCGCATCGTACAGAAAATGAAGGATTTTTCTGAAGTTCAGTTCAAATTTTTGGTTTGTTTTATTCACTTCAGATATATCCGTCAAGAAAACAAATAATTCGATATCACATTATATTTACCAAATAAATGGAAAAAATCAATATTAGTCTTGTGGAGAAATTTGTTTTTTGTTCGTATTTTATGTTACTGAAAAATTTTATTAGTAATTTCAGACTGAAAATATAGAATTTCTATCATGAATATTTAGTTTCTTTTTGCATCTAAAATATGCGTACAATCTTTTTATAACGGAATTTAACATTTACTCTTTCTTTACAGACTAGAACTTATTCGTAATTTTTTATGGTTTGGACATGTTTTTTTGCTTATCTTTCAGAAACCTTTTGAAAAATATAACGATATTCCAATAGCAGTAATGCGTCCATCTCTTGGTAATCAGCGACCGTCAGCATCAAATGATAATTTGGCTGTTTCAAGTAGACATTCACGTCAGGGACAGAATTATCCAGCAGATCGCCAAGGATCTCGAACAGAATTTTCAGTATATTCTCAGGATGTTTCGTCATTATTATCTGATATACCGCTACCAGCGGATTTCGTGGAAACTCATACTGCAGCATTTGATGAAGATATCGTTGTACCAGAAAACGACTCGGTAATACGTAGTATTTTATCAAAGAGCTTAGTCGGGTACAATTGTTTATATCTTTAATATTACATTATTCTAAGGGTCTTTTGATAATATTCTTTTCTAAATGTTTTTGAAATACAAAGACGAAATATAAGTGGGGATGTTCAGGATCAAATTTTCGGTGAACTGCTGAGACGTAGAAAAAGTGAATCATCAGATGGTATCCATGGTTGTCCTCCGAAAGAAAATGAAGTTAAAATTTCTGTGGATGAAGAGGGGAATACCGTTGGTTATGAACAGAGAAAGTCGGATGTGATTTTTTCTTATATGTTTTTTAGATTTCCACAGCTGATTGTCTGTTGCAGTTTTCTTATGGTTCTTGTTCCTTTGAAAATTTCTCAATCTTACAACAAAAAAATTGCACATTCATGTTAATACATGTAGCTTTCGAAATTCCCTATAAACTTTTCTAACAACTATGGATGTGCTTCAAAGAAATTTTATTCTAATTCACTTGCACTCTTCAATTATAGCTGCTATTTTTAACGTCCATTCACATCATTTAAATCATGTCTTGTACACGCGTTCTTTTAAGTCTTGAAATAAGTCGAACACTTCTATGCAAGAATCCGAAAACTCAACAGTCATATCACTAATTAAATGAAGCTCCTTTTTATTTTTCTAGCACTTTGATTATCAGTTGAAGTACAAGCTTTGTTGTGGTTTTTCGATAGTTCGTTATTGTGATTCCAGATTTTCAGATGGTTTTGGAATTCCAGGTGAACAATTTCAGAACCATCTGAAAATCTCATTCAGTACATCCTATGCTGCTGATGCGGCTGGACACCGGAAACGACTGAGCGACAGCTTTCAAAGGAAGCTGATGATATTAGCAGCCTAACCAACAATCTTAACCCAACAACTGGTTACGTTAATGTCGGAACGTAGATGATTTCTGATTGATTACTGCTTATATTAATTCTAAAACTTTTCCGTTCTTGCAGATTTTATAATTTTTCGAAAGCAATCGTTTTCTATAAGTTCAAATATTTTGCTGGTGCTTGATGTATTTATCGCAGATTTACTGTTAGCATAGTTTTAGATCACTACTGCCGCTGTTTCGGTTGATCCTTTTGATATAGCTCTGAAAAAAAGCTTGTCAAAAGCAAAATTATCTGTAGAAGATGTTCACTATAATGAATGTGAACACAGGGCATCACCGATAACAACGTTAGTCGATCTTCCATGTGGCGAAATAAGGTATGCTTTATTGATTTCATTTTTTTCCTTTAGTGTTGAAAAACCATTAAAATGGTATCTAATAGTTCTTTCAATCAAAAATTTTCGCATTTTCGGGTTTAAATTGCAAAACAGTGTGCTGATATTTGTTCATTTACTGCTTATTTGTTTAACAGTTGAGAAATGGTCTTCAAGGTTGGATATGGGTGAAATGATTGGCCTTAGCATAAATGTTTTCAAGAACGACGCCGAAAGGTTTATGCGCCTGTTTCAGGTATACATTGCTTTTGTTTTATCCTCAAGAAATTTAAATCATAAATAAAATCACAATATTTATTTGATCAAATTGTCTTTGTTGGAAAATTACAAATCTCCAACACGCAATTTATGACGATTTACTATTACATATATCTTTTAAAGGTTTATTCACGTTTCGGCACGGGAGAAATTGAAAGACGATTATTTGCTCTCTCTAATCAAGCGGTTTATTTGTTACCTGCAGAGAATCTTGTGATATCCAAAAAGTCGTATGTTACATGTGCGTATCTACCGCTTCGGTATATCAGCAGCATTCATGTAAGTTATCTAGGTTAACATATGGAAAAATGTTCAACAGCTTCAACCCGGAATATTTTGATCAGACTTTTTAGGTTGGTCCAGATTTTCAAATGATGTATCTGCATGCTGAAAAAGATTACAATATATGTGAAAATGAAGCTGACAAGTTTTTATCAGTCTTGGAAATATGCGCGGCGTGTAAACAACTTGGTATCGCCATTTTGGATGCTCTGAAATATGCACATAGGAATTATGTGTCAAATTTTCAATCCGATAAAATCAAATTAAAAGTGTACAGTGATACTCCACAGCATCTTATTCATTTTATGTCCAAGGAATTGCATAAGGTGATATCTTTACGTTTATGAAGAACGCACAATAATTTACGAATGGACTGACAGCAGTGAGATACTGCTCCTTCATAATTATCATTTAGGTAAAAATTTCTAAATGGCTCACAATTTACAGGATTCACCAATACTTTGTGGGTATTACCTTGCACAGTGGAGACAAACAAATTTATATAGCTTGAATGGCGAAAGTTATCAGCACAGTGGTTTTTTATATCATAAAGAAGTTGGAGGTGGTGTTTCATGGTTGCTTGGCTCAAACGATTTTCGACAGAGCTACTTTCATTTGCAAAATAAAAAACTTTACCAGTTTTCCGACTCCACTTGCAAATTTGGCGAACGCGTTATATCTGTCAGGTATTTTTAGAATAACTGGATTTGCATTAGTTATTGGAATGAAAAAGTGTTTTGTTAGACAAGTTCTTTGTAGAGATTCGGTTACCGATGTAACAGAACTCAAAGGTGATGAACGTTCACCATACATGTTCGAAATCGTTTTTAAAAACAGCAGAATTCAGTTCATATGTCAGAGCGCTGCTGATATGCACAAATGGATATCGCTAATAACTCTTGCAATTACATCTGCTGTATGTTGCTTTATTCACATGCTTCAAATGGAATTGATTTCATCCGTATATTTTGATTCAGTATCATTTAATATGTTTTTATCTAAAACATGATTTTCATATAATTTCATTGAATTAACGGTACAAATAAAATGGAAAGAAATTTAATTAACCAGCCTTAAATATGCAGTAAAAGTTGCTGGTTTGTCTGATTTCTCCTGTTATTTTTTGCAGGACATGGATGACGAACCAGCAGCCTGTGTAGTGTGTTTGTGTGAAAAAAGTGTTTTAATAGCCCAAGAAGGGTTGAATTGTGCAGTTGATGGTTTCATGAGATTGCTGGCGCGCATTGACATAGCATGTATGTCTCAGGCTACAGGAGTATTTGCTGCTGAGCGCTCGGCTTGTGTTATCAAAAACGAAGAGAAATTGGAATGGTTATTCATGAGATCATCGGATGAAGTTGATCGTCTTTTGGGACAACTAAACCAACTTGGGGTAGTTTTTCACTATTATGTTTTCTCTGTTATTCATTTTTGATTCTGAATATAATGGTAATATTTAGGTAAGGCAAATTAATACAGAAGAAGGTGGTTCGTCCCGACTATCCGCAATTCTAAATTCGATGTCACGTCTTAATGATGCTTTCCAGTTTGATGATAGCCTGTCGGATGATGCATTTGATACATCACTCGAAGTCCGATAATGTATAATGTTAATGCTTTTATTTTTACTTATGCAGCTGCTCTGCTTGTGCTATCAATGCTCTGTAGCAAATCGCTTCCGCAAGTCCTTACGCCCAACATTTTGCCATAAACCATGTCACTATAAATTGTACGGAGTAATTGTCGTGGTATATTGGCCAGTTTTGACAGAACTGTCGCGGGCAATTTCTGATGTCTAGAAAGGGCCATATCCGGAAGATGTGACCGTTTTCAAAAGTCAAGAATACGAATAACTGTTATTGCGCCGCGGATACGAGCTTCAAAAGATAGATAAAAGCTTAACGAAGCAAATTAGTTTCAATTTTTGCTATAATCGAAAGCGTCCATATGGTGTACAGTATTTGCATTGCCAAGTTATATCTTTTAACTCAATTCCGTCGATAAAAGCTACGAGTAATGTCTGCATTATGTTAGACACACAATTTGGATTTCCACTTTTATTGAAAATGGACTTCCACAGACACTAAAAGTAATTTTTTCCACGGTGAACACTCGCGAGTTGGGATTTTTCTAGAAACAAACAGAGTGGGGGAATAGAAACAAGAAATCATGATTTTTATTACATAAACTCGAGAGAGAGCGTAGCTCCAAGCTTGTCACAGTTAACTAATAGTAGAAAGGATTTCAGAAAAAAATGTTCAGAAAATACAGGAGATGAAGTAATCACAAATTATGCTTTATTATCAAAAAAGCAAATCATGGACGCGAAATGTAAATATTTAAAATTTTCGTTGCTTCGAGATGAATCGGGTTTGCTCTGAATGAAAGACTAAATTACAGAAATAACGATCAGAAAAAATATTCATGCCATTCTCTAAATTACAAAATGTAAAAACC
Source organism: Onchocerca lupi (assembly GCA_028564675.1). Taxonomy (NCBI): domain Eukaryota; kingdom Metazoa; phylum Nematoda; class Chromadorea; order Rhabditida; family Onchocercidae; genus Onchocerca; species Onchocerca lupi. The sequence goes on from JAOVVO010000037.1 coordinate 200,574, forward strand.
CTGTATAACAGCTTTTGATATCTTGAGGCCAAGTGGAATGCACTAATTACATCTACGATTTGTTTCTGTTTCTTATTGAAAAGGAAACCATACCAAATAACTGAAATACCTACGCCTATATACAAGATGTTTCGAAATGCTAGAAATGAAGAAACAATGTGCAAAGAGGAAAGAAGGGATGATGGGAAGAATAAGACTGTTCACAGACGCAAGCGTATCGTAATGAAAATGCATTATAACATTCGCTTCAAAACCCGACCATATAAGTCAAGTTACACAATACATTAGCAGAATGGATTGGTAGGTTGATTTGTTGCCGATGCCGATGCCGGAATGGGCATCAGTGGTGGCTGCATAGTTGTTTGGACGGGATTTCCTGTTGGCGGTACGCGGCTCTGACTCATCATTTCATTAAGCGATGGTGACGGACGTTGTTGAGCGACAAATGGGTTTATTGGTACCGTTGCACCAGTACCAGAAAGAAATGGGTTGCTGGCTAAAATACGTCCTTTCAAGATACCATAAGAAGGCATCGTTAATGTCATTTTTTTTTGCTTTTTATTTGCTACATAACTGCAGGATTCAGTACCATATAAAATTAAAGGCAAGAAAAAAAAAGATAAAAACCTGGTTTTGCGTTGTTACTTGTTGTTCCAAGCAGATTATCTAAATTAACAAGAGATGAGTTTTCACCGAGAAAACTCTCTGGTGTTTTCGTGCTGTTTCTTTGCTTAGAAGTATTTTCTTCAGCAACGGAAACCGGAGTTTGACTGGTAACAGAAGGCACAGCAGCCCATGGATCAACGGAGTTTGCCGTTATACCGGTTGCTGGAGGTGCTAACGTCCATGGGTCGTTATTAATCGTTTGGGTGTTTGAGTGCAGTGATGGTCCTAAATACAGTCCTTGATTTAAATTATCTGAACAAAGATTTCGATAAATCCATTTTTCTGAACATATATAGTTTATTTCTGTGATCTTTTCTTCTCTTAGACATCCCTGAAAGGCTGTGACTAGTATTAAAAAGCCTTAAACATATTGAAAAAGAACACATTCCGTCAGGAAATGACTGTCAATGCTAAAGCACCAACCGACAACAGCTGCAGAAGCAATACCAGAAGCCGGTGCCCACGGATCAGCAACTGGTCCACCCCATGGATTTGGAGTTATCTGTTCGGCAGGTTGCCCCACTCCCAACGACAGCAAGTCATCGATCGCACTTTGCGAAAGGGTTGAACTTGGCACTGTGTTTTGACCGATAGTATCCATGGAATTCATCCGCTCGATTTCACGGCGACTCTCATTTAATGCCATCTGAATTCCTCTGAATTTATCATCGGTGCCCTTTTCACTACATAACAAAGGATATATTTATTCTCGTTCATTATATAAACTAAATGTTCTTTTTCAAAATGACCACTTTTTTGGCATAACTGAAATTTCGATACATATTGAAATATAAAATAGTACAGAAAATCCTACGAAATGAACACCTCATGATCTCCTAAAAATGAAATATTAAATTTGATATACCTGCAGCCCAATATCATCCTTTTTCCTCAGTTCTTCTTCCTTTTCATTTTCTTCCCGTGATAGTGCAAGCGCAATCTGCAATTGCATTTCTTCTTCACCAGCACTTGCCGGTCGTGCATCCTCCAATTCCGATTCTAAAAAACATTAATAGAATTACCGAAACAACGTTCCACTTCGTGAAGCAGAGAGCACAAAGCCTGTTTATTACCTTAACATGGTAGCAGGAATTTCAAACAAAAAATTTATATCTTGCTAAGATAATGAGAACCTCATAGAAGCGTGCACAGAATAAAATCTACCAAATGCAGGACCATTATCGCTTTTGCGCATATGTCGTACGGAACCATCTGAAGAAATACCAGAACCAGACATGAACTTCTTCCTAGTCATCATGAACTTTGTTCGTTCATTTTTTAGTCGTTCTTCATCATACAGCAGGCTAACCATCTGTTTTGCTTTCTCCCGTACATTCATACCCTGGTCTCTATTATCTTCAATATGCTGGAAATCTTTTAATGTTTCAATCGAGTAGATATTTTCTCGACACTGTTGAGCTACCTTCTCACTGCCACACTAAAACGAATATCAATGTGTTACAGTATATTCATAAATATACTTTAGAAATAAGAAATGTTGAATGCGAAAGACAAAACAGTGAATCAAAACAAGAATCAAATTTTTGATCACTTATTCATAAGCAATCTTGTAGGCTTTTGAATAGCCAAACATAATAAAAGTTAATCCAACGAAACTAACCTTTATCAAATAATCCAAAAGAACAAGACTTTTATACACATGCCTCCAATTCTTTCCATGATCATTTAATCTCTTCCACAGCATCGACATAATCTCAGTAAATGACATTGGATTATGAGTTAAATCTGCGATTTCGGACATCAGTGCCGTAGAGGGACCCCAAGGATCATTGCTGCAACAGACCATTCTCACAGAAACCAATTCTTTCATGAAACATACGACTGGTTAAAAAAAAAAAGCTAAAAAAGATTAAATAATGGTAGACAATGGAATACTAAAAGCAAACATCGTCTAGAATATGAATTTTGTTGCAGTTCTTGAGGAGATTTATCGGTCTATCTTATCTTGCATGACATGGAAATCGTTTGCATGTTAGTGTTTGAACTCATATACATAATTCCTGTTTGACACTTGCTATTAATGGTCTTTCCCGAGGTAATAATTATTTCCGAATACCAGATTCCGTTTTGTGGGAATGAAAAGGGATCTATAAGACGGACTACAGAGAAAATGCATCTCAACCTCTTTATATAATAAGGAAATAGTACTTAACGAATACTTCTTCCCTCTAAATCAACTTTAAAATTATAAAACAACTTCGTTACCTGGTCGCTTCTCGAACCTTAACTTGTGCGTCCGAGAAATTATAGGCGACATTTTTTACTTGACGTCTAATAGTTGAAATCGACATCGGGACACTTAAATAACACAGATAATATCTGAAGCATATCGATTAATTTGTAATCATAATCGAATAAACACAATGTACAAACGAACCGACATGACGCGAATGAAAGTAGAAGCGAAACAGTAAATTTATCTATTCAGCATATTTGCATCAGAAAAACAATGCAAGATAATGCTGTCAAACAGTTTTTCACTATATGAAATAAACACATCAAAAGCAGTTTGAATATTTCTTTTCCTACTGGTTTCTAGTTTAGCTTTATATGACTAGATTTTTGGAATGTGACATTAATTGGATCACTAAGACTCAGTATCCTATGTCTAATTAATAGATATGTCTCCAATACATACCATTAATATAGCTATATTTGACTCTATAAAATCCCCAAATGACTGACAATAATTTACCAGTTCATTAACAGGATAATCAGTAGTGCAAACGACCTTATTGGAATCTTGACACCACTTCCTGGATTGATATGGAGTGTCGAAGATAGAGAAATCGATAGTAGTAAGTAAAAAAGAGATATCCACTGATAGTAGGATTTAAGAATGAGGTTAAGATAAATCGATGGTCAGAGTTAAAAGGGTTCAAAAAATGGTCTATCTAGTGGATAAATTAAACAACATAGTCTGATTGTGTCATACAACAATGATTCTAGCATCAATTAGTCAAATATTAATCTAACTTCAAATGTTCATAATAGAAACCTAAATTTAAGTTTCACATATCCGACACGATAAAGAAATAAATATGATTTCTTGGATGCTAGATTCACTTAAATGGGAATGATGAGCTTAGAAAAAAAAATCAAATGTTAAATTGAATAATCAAGTAATCGATATCAATCTATCATCATTTCTTCCTCTTCCTTTCTCTCTCTCTCTCTCTCTCTCTTACACATATAAATAAGCTTATACACAAAATTGCCTAAGGAAGTCTGCGAAATGGAAAATCACTGAATAAAAGCAAGATTGGACAGTTGCCATTGCAGCGACATGCTTCCCAAATGATCATATCATCTGATTGATCTATCTGCTATCAGCTAATCATTGTTTATCCGCGACACAACAGACATGCTATCCGCCCTCTATAAAACACAATCTGTCAACTAAACTCCCACTCCCAATCATCCGAAAACCTTATCATTACAGCACTATCTCTCCCCTTCACCTCATCCATCACGCACATGAAACTTCACATCAAGCATCCACGTCAAGGGTCGGCCTGCCGTAAAATACCCGCGCCTTCGTAAGAACACAAACCAAGTTGAGCTGAAGTTGCATGGAACGTTGAGGAAGGTTTCTTGAAGCCTCTGATAAACAGACATTATCAGTTGAGTCCATTGCAATATGTCCTTTATTTTTATCACTAATTATGACTTTGCTTCAACAAGAACAATCTATTATCTGGTATGATATGCACTGAAAACTAGGTGTTTATTTTTGGTTGCAACATGGATGTCAAATATTTCAATTCATTTCGATCAGTGAAATTATCAATGGTGCATTCTAGCGGTAACCTAATCAGACAGTTTCAGAGAACAGCTAAATATCTGTATATCTGTCCAAATATCTATTAAAAAACACATGGAAAATGGCTTTAGTACTCGCACATCAGTCAATGCATTTTGTAATATTGTGGCTAAAATGAATGACTTTAAGAAACAGAATCACCTGTCCAGAAGGATGTTTTTATATTCTTTCAAAAAACAAAGGACAAAAGACAAAAAAGTGGGGGAAGTGAAATTTGTCTCTTTTAATCTTGTATTTTGTCATAAGCAAACAATAGTCTCCAAGAGTACACAACTTATCATTGTATCTTCTCAACGGCTCATTTCAACAGAATCCACTTCTAAATGTTCTCACCAAGATTTCTGAAGATGATAACATTATATGCTTTTACAATAAATTTATGTCGATTTTTTCAGGTCATGACATAGTCGTAATGAGTAAATTTAGTGTTTGGATGGAAATTCAAGTCGAGACAACTTAGCCAGAAAACTATGGGGAAGTTTGGAAGCATTTGAGCAGGAAAAGGAAAAAGACAGTGTGCTAACTCAAAAGGAAAGGAGAAAAAATAAGTGCACCTTCATCCGAACATTCTACGCTATGCTATGCTCATCTATTACTTCCTAGAATTTTCAATTCCTTAGCGTTTAGTGAATGAACAGAAGTGAGTAAGCAACGATAGGTGTTTCCCACTTGTCGTAAGTATATTTCTCGTTCTTAAAATTTTCACAATTTGTAAGGCTATCATTACCAAATAATTGTTAAAAAAAATAGAATATTTACGAAAAAGTAGAAAAATCGAAGGCCATAAAGAGCACGATAAAATATGATAGAAGATGAATGTTGGAAGAGAGGAAAATGTACGTTAGAATGGAATGAAAATAAAACAGGTGTGGAGAAGGAAATGAAGAGATTAGAGGTGAAAGGAATTGAAAAAAGAAAGAAAATTTCTAAAACTCATTATTTCTCTCAAAAGGATCGAAACGATAGAATAGTTAAGAAAAATCATCTTGTCCGCTTGTTAAAATCGAATTAAACAATTCTAAATAATTAAAGCTGCATTTTAAAAATCCAACAAATATCAAATTAAATAACATTGAAACAATGAGAAAAAAGTCTTCATATAAATTATGGCCTAAAAGTCTTGATTTCATTTCTTGTCGAAGAAAATATATAAATTCGACGAGTATATAAATTAAAAAAAAAAAAGAAAACAAACATATCATCCAAAACTTTTTTCTCTTTGTTTAAACATCTGTTACTCATCTTTCTATTAGTAGTTATAAGAAATCTTGAAATCTATCAGCTAATTTTCTCTTTCATTCATCTTCTTCCTCTTGTGCAGAATTGAAAAGGTAGTCAAGTTTTTGAACAAGTATCAAATTCTTAGCAATGCGAAAATACCAGTGATTCTTTGACTAATTGTTCAATTAAAGCAAGAATTTTGTTATTCCTTATAATTTACTGAAGGCCTGATTTAGAATCTGGACGACTTTCAGCATTCTTTGATATCATATTTGTCGAAAAATCCTTACTGCATTAGTTGAGTTTTTTGTCAACTTCTAGCTGTGTACATTTTAGTTTGGAAAAAAAAGGTTTTTTATTTAGATGTTTGTTAATGATTCAAATGCGAATGGAGAAATTTCATAGGAATGAGGCCTGAAATGATAGTGTGTTTTGGTGTTTTTCTCATTGCTCATTTCTTTATATAATGTAAGCAATACAACTAATCATTTCATCAATTTAAATTTTTAACATCCTTAAAAGCATCTTGATGGTACCTTTAGTAATATTAAAAGAAATTCAATTTTCTGTTTATACTTATTGTTTCAATGGGTGATGTGTTGGAAAAAAGTTAAGTAATCATAAAAATGAGATAAGATAAGGAAGCTTATGTTATATAAATATTAAAGTGATAGAATCCTCCATATTAATGCGTTACCCATTCCTGAAAGCCTGCCAATCAGTTGACTGTTTTTATGGAACTGATAAATTCAGGTCAACGTAACAAATCATTTGTCGATGGATGGCATGGCGTAGAATTGTTGTACGATGCGTGCGCTCAGGTTTCGAACAAAATGGTTTTCAAATGTGTATTGAACAGTGCCTGAATGTACAGGAATTGATGTAAAGGAAAGGATGAACACTGGGAAAAGGTCGAAACAGTGGCCTCTCAACAAGATTCAAAACTGAAGAAGAAGAAGAAAGGAACTCTCACCCTCCTTTCTCCATTTCTATTCAAAACTACTTTTGTTTGTCTTTCTTTGTGTTTGTCTGCCTAGTGACCTAGAAAACATTGAAGAAAATCGGGTTCTGGATATATGCCTATAAGTGACCTGTCGACCTCTGCATCCCTTTTTTTTTTTTTTTTTTTATTCAGAACCTCAACCCAATCGTAATCCGTCATGTACGTCTTACTTATCTGTAATTCAAAAATTTTCTTCTCCATCTTCCAAAAACGGCACCTGTAGCAAACTAATCAGCATCAATACTTAGTAACAGTAGTTGTAAGAGTATTTTAGCAATGCGGGAATTGATAAGATAAACGAACGGTATTGGATGGATTTGCTATAATTTTTAGTTGAAAAATTTTCACCCCCCACAGTTATTTTGTTTGATAAATGGTTTATCACCGAAGTTCCATAAATGTATTAACCTGTGTGTCTTGCGATTGGTAGGTACGGCACGTGCATAAAAATTGTGATAATGAAAAAGACAGGAAGATAAAGAAGAAGAAATGGAAATCTGAGGAATCTGCGGACACCTTATCGAGCAATCTGATTCAGAACACAGATAAAGACACGAAATGGTCAGTTGCAACGGTCATTGATGTTGATGGTTTGTGCGTTCCCATTTTTTGTGTACACAATTTCAACTGACGTTTTCACAGCGATTCGTTTCGTGCAGTTTCAATTTCAAATTAACTTTTATTTTCATTTGCACTTCTTTCTGTATTCCCATATATTAAATCTTTAACTTTCCTTCCTAAACTAGCTTGATGAAGAACCTTATCACAGCAACTTCCATTTATACTTCCGCTTCTTGAACATCAATATCTTTTGGATGCAACACATATCACCACAGTATTCTTTAAAACAAATGAAAATTTTGTAAATTTTGGAAATCTTCTCAAATTTCCATGAATTAATAATCTAAGAAATGAAGCTGCTTCTCAAAAACTTAATTTTCGTGATGACCAGTAACTTTGAGTCAAACAACTTTTCTCTCTTTTTACTCCTGAACCAATTGTTGGAATCTGTTAAGTTTTCAAATTATCATAGGTTCAAGTACTCCAGTTGCTTATGAATTGTGAAGTTCCGTGCTAAAAATTGTAACAGTTTCTCGAAAAGATTTTGGTAAATATTTTATTTTACTGTGATCGAAATTTGTGAATTACTGAGATATAAACTTAAAGCTCGAGCCATTCTGAGCTGTGCTATATTCGATACATCAGTGTATGATAGCGTCTTGCAAAAATATCAAACAATTGAAAAATGTGTTATTTCCTTAATCATTCACATTTTAAAAACTCTTAGTATCATATTGAGTTCATTTAATCTGAATGTATCTCATTAGCTCCGTAACTATTAATATAGCAATTTATTCAACTTAATTAGTTCATAATTTTATTATTTGAGGATATCACTTCAAAATTCAATTCTGACTTCGTTATAATATATAATCAATCGAACTTTTCATAATTATCAATGCATTTAATTGCGATATCGGTACTGCAAAACTTTCCATCCACTCTTTGTAAAGGTGTTTTTTCATTCCCCCTCATTCGTAATCCTCTGATATATTAAATCATTTACTTTTTTTTCTTTTCTCAAAACTTGATAATAATTTTTCATTCTTTTTGTTTCTATTTGAATTTTCTATTTGAAATCATTTTTCTAAAAAGAAAAACGAAAAAAAAAAAAATACTTTCAATTTCTGCAATGTTACATTTCAAATCTTACAGCTATCTGATGAACATTAATTCGGATTCTTTCCTCTATTTCTATACAATTTTTCTTTAAATATGGACTCATTTTAAGGCAGTAATAATTTCAGTTTTATAGACTATATCCTTATTAATCCTGTTATTTATTACTATTTTTTTTGAAAAACTTCTCGATAATTTCATGAAATAGAAGGGAAGACGTGCTCACCTGATTTTGATTTTGGCTAATATCAGCCATACATACGTAGTTGCGATTTCGTATCACTGGATATTTTGTTTCATCTGTAAATAATTTCAGGCTTGAAAATGGAAAAAAATTGAGGGAAAATATGCTGGCTTTACGAGGAATTTATCAATTAAGCTTGTTTAAAAAAGTAAATGGAAATTGCTACCACCGCTAATTAATGCAAAAGCGAAATTACTAAAATGCAAAAGAGCCTACTAAAAATTGAAATGACTCGATACAACAAGCAGTTGATGAAAAAAATGCAAATTATTTGCTACTTATTTTGGAAACCTTTATCAGAAGCAGTAAGCAACTGATTAGGTGTCTTCAGTTTGAGAGTCTTATCATCTTGGTTTTTTGATAATAAACTGCTATTACTCTTACCTTACAATATTACACAGTAAGTACACTATTTCTAATATTCTTTGATATTCATCTGAATGCTTTACTTATCATTGGCTGAACTGCACGATCACTTTCATCATATTCCTGAAGCAATTTTATACGACTTCATTTATTTTTCAGTGGTTTCTATTATTTTTTAAATTCTACAACAATCGCTACCTCTAAATTTCCTACAGGTGATCCTGTTCTTCTATATATTAGAATTGTAATTTCAGGTCATTCAGAGTAGAATTTTCGTAAACTTTCGAAATTTTTAAATAATCAAGTTGAAGATAATGGTTAAGACTTCAGGAAAAAAAAAATGAGCTCATTGAAAGCACTGCTTAATTCGAAATCATTTGACTCTGTGACAAGTTCCAACCTTGAAATGACAAATATCAATGGCCGGAAACGTGGCGCAGCCTTGGAAGAGTGGTTACTGCGGAAATTTCCGGAATTATACAGGAAGTCGCATGATTTGGAGAGTACAACCGTCGCAGTAAATGATGTCGAGAATCAACCGCTCAGTATGCTTTTTGTTTTTTAATTATGTAAAGATCTTCAGCGCTTCATATTCATTTCCCTTTTAATATACTGTGCGCAAATTTATCTGGGATGATTGTACTAGTTGAGTGACTTTAGCGCCTACATAAATTCAAATTTGATTTTCAGTTTTTTGATTTTAACTGAAATTCTAGTGAAAACACAATAAAATTGCATATTTTAAATACGAAAGTTTCGAAAGATCTGAATTAACTTGAATATTTTCTGGAGTGGTCCTTACTACTAGTTGTTTCGGTGACCAAATTTAATTTTGAAGAATACATTGCTCGTAAGTAGGTGTCATGTCATTTCACTATTGTTTGGTTGTTTCGTTCGAAGTTTTCTCTTTTCCTTTCACTTGATCACCCCATTAAAGAATCATCCATTTCGTTATCCCTTTTACGCTGTCATCTCCTCTTCCATTCTTTTCGAAAATTTTCCTGAAATACAAACACTTTTTAAATCTTTTTTTTTTCTAAATAAGTTACACCTGTATCTAAAATATCAAGAAAAATCGCTGAATCGGAAGTACATTATATAGACATCTAATCAGAAGCGATTTTAAGCTCAGAGGTTAAATCTCAATCCGTTTTCTAACTGTATAATATACATTGCAAATTTTCCAGTTTTATTGTTCAGATTTGGTTAAGCGAAGCAGACAAGATATAGAAATGAAAAAAAATGAACCGTCAACAGTATCCATCGATTATACGAATTGTCTTTATCCGAAAAGTTTGTTATTTATAACTTGCCATTAAGTTTCATAAATACTTAAAGCATCCGAAATTCCGGCGACAACTTCAAATACATATAGATTTCTTTATAGCATTGCGAACAAATAGTTATAATCGCATATCTATGCAGCGTCCTGATTCAAAACAGGAAATCACCTCAAGTGAATATTATTTATTACCAAAAAGAGATCTATTTGCCTTAAAAAAAGAGCATTTGTCAAAACGAATGGATAATGGTAAGTTAAAATCAATTCACTCAACTTGTCCTATTTCGATTCTTTTTTGAGTATTCCGTATTTTCCGATTTCTAATTCAGAAGTTTGTTGGATAAAAATGCTTTCTCTTTAGCATTGTAGTACCATGCCAGTTCCGCCTAATTGAACCACACGATTTAAACCGCACGACCCACTATTTATTCTCAATTTGTTTTCCTGAAAAATCGATTAATGTAATGATGGAAAATAACCAGCTACTACTAATATTTTTCAGGATATCACAAAGAATTGAAGTCTCGCATGAACGACGATTTAGAAGTTGAAATTGATAAACCCATTAATTTATCTTTATCCAAAAAACAGAAAACACTCTGTGAGCAAATTTTTATTTGTCATACATGAAGAATTTTTACGCTTTTTGGTTTCGCAACAAAACATTAATTTTTTAAACGCTATGAATGCATTTTGTCTTTATTTGGAAATTCACATGTCAACTTTTTCTTGATGAAACATTTCTCTCTATATGTAATTTGAGTCATTACTACTATGTAATGCAGTATTGTGTGAGTGATCACAACACGTAATTAAGAAACGGATTGTCGTGGATTCTTTTTAAGAACCAAACAAAGAATCAAAACATTAAACCTGCATTCTTCAACTTCTTAGAAGGAAGCATTTATTTTAGATTTGGAATGGAATGAAGATGAAAAGAAAACATTGTCAGGGTCAAATTATGAAGGAAAGCATGTAGGCGAAGATAAAGACTCCAGGAATATCAATTCTGCGATAATGAGTGGACATTATAGAAGCATGAAGAAATTGCAAAATAATAATGATAAGCGAATTGCTGGAAGCAACTCTTCGTTTGCTGCAAATAAGCAAATCGCAAAACGTCTTACAACTCCTAAATTAGCAAAACACAACGATGCGGCCTACTATCCGAATATTCAATGTTTACTTTGCCGAGAGTGGGTGTGTTCCAGAAACAGGTAACTTTCCACTCGTTTCTATCATTCCATATTCTAATTTCAAATGCCATAATTCTCTTTTCCTCCATTTATAAACTCATTGATATACAAATGTTTATATCAAATTCCTCACTGTTCACGAATGCGCATGCTCAATTGTCTAATCTCTAATGTAATCTTAATATTATAACAAATCATGTGCACCGATATTTCTGAAAATTAAAGTCACTTTCATCAATAGAAATTTTGAGATAAAAAGAATTTTGTAAAAAAGATGAAAAAGAATGGAAGATAAATGGAACAATATATGAATACTATTTGGAGAAAGCCTATTTTGAATTAAGCAATATTATTAGAACGAATAGAACACAACATTATTTTGTAAAAATAAATTTGCTGCAAATTTTCAAAGAATATAGTCTCGATATGATATGAAATAAATATTATTTTAAGTTCACATTGTTATTACGGTCTTTTTCGAGAAGACAATCAGATAATTCATTTCATTCATTTCAAGAATACTTTTCAAAAGTTTCTATCGTAAGTTGGAAATAATTCAAGATGAATCTAAAATCGAATTTCATAAAAATTATTGCTTATATGAATGCATTTTAGGTATATGCACGTCGAGTCGCATTTACAATATCGCCCATACAAATGCAGTTTTTGTGGATATGATAATCGAAAAGAAATATTTATTGTATTGCATATCAAAAAAGTGCATGGTGGCAGGGCTGAAGTTATCCGGGATATCAATACTGAACTAGAGCATGAGTAGGTTTTTGCGGCAGTGCTGAATTTTGAAATTGATGTGATTGACTTTTAATTAAAAATAAAAATTCTTTTTGATTGCAGAGCGTGGAACATTGCAGAACGATGTGTTGAGCATACACGAGACGTATTGCAGCGTGCGCATCAAGAAACTGTTCAAGATGCTAAGGTATCCACATCTACGGAAATCAGCAATTCTACCAAAGTAGAAGAGGCATTGCTTAGCAAATATTCAGCTCAGGTTAAATCATTTCCTACTACCATCTTTTGTTGGAAAAAAAATAATAATAATAATAATGCTTTTCTTCAGGAACTCATCGAAGACACAGCAGTTCGTCTTTCTAGCTAATTGTTTTGTTTTTGTTTTTTTATTTTAAAAAAAGGTATACAATTGCAGTATCGTCCGAGATTATACAACACACAACGTGCAGAAAAAAGTCTGGTTATCGAGGATTCTTTGAAAATGGGCATTGTTCCTGATTTCAGTGAGGTTTCAAATCGCGAAGTGAAGTGTCAAGTAAGGCTTTACTGTGCTGCTAAATACAAGACATTTTCGGTTCGTAATCATATTGCTTTATTTTATTGCGATGAACGAGCGAGTTTCGCAGTTATGTGTTATGTACACATGAACGTTAAGCGGTTCACAACTAATTAACTATGATGAATGCAAATACCTTCAGAAAACCGGTCGGATTTAGCAGAAGGATGATGTCTAAGTTCTTAATTTGCAATATTATGATGCAATGGGACTGATTTATACAGACTTTCTTTTAATCAGTGACTCCTTAATTAAGCGTTTTGTTGTTGTTGTGATTTCCAATACTTCTTCCAACCTCGCTTTCCAGACCTAATTACGATTGTCCAAGTCTTTATTCCTTTTAAGTAGGAAGCTTAGACCCATTTAGTATTACTTTCTCTATAGCGACGTTTCTTAATGTTTCTCGTCATTTTATCATAATTACAGAACTGCTGATTTTCCTCATTATTTATTAGTTCATCCTTGTTTTTTCTTTCAAGTTTGTACTGATCACTTACCTTTCTGGTTTCTATGCACAAATGTGTTTCAAGTCCAAACTGACTTGCTTCATTCTTTCTAATAAATCAGAGTATCACGAATAATTTGACGATTCTTGTTTCCTTCCTTTTTTTTTTCTTCTTTTGTTCCAGAATACTCGAAAGTATTTAGGATTCGCTGATAAAATTCTTGCTCAACAGCACTGAGTTTTTTGCGATCCTGCTTCACATTCAATATTTCAGCGAAATTCCTAGATTACAGATGGTGTATACTACCCAAATTTTGTGGATCATCTTTTCCAAGCAAGTCCTAAACACTATAATGATTCAAATTAATCGAATGAATTTAAAATTAGCTTGATTCTTCTTTGATCTTATTCCCTTTCATTACTGCAAATTGTCATCAGTAATAAAATTCAGTACATTTGTATAAATAATAAGAGTTATGTGATTGCATATGCAATGGGATTTTTTCGTTTTTAACTGAGAACAAAATGATTCCATTTTAAAAGTTTTGAATTTATCTCATTATTCTGATGATTATTGTTATCTTTAGCAGTTCATTCATTACATTTAGAGTCAGATATTTCATGTACTTATAATAAATGTAGTGGTCATCTCTTACTATTTGCACGGCATTCAGATCCGCAAATTTGGATCCTTCAATGATAACTTCTTCCAGAGATTTGTTCTATTTGCCACAACGTGGATTACGTGAGACAACGACTTTAATATTCATCAATGTTTTGCTACTATTGAAAGAAAACAAGCAATCAGCTTGATTCTTGATCTTGCCATTGTATTTTCGGCTTCTATGAGAATACAGTTGCTTGTAACATTCTCTACGAACGACAAAGAAAAAATCTTTTCTCCCTTAAATTCTTCAAGCTTTTTGCGTCGTGCGTTTAAATAGGCAAAGAGAGAATTCAAGTTATCTAGTTTGCGGCTGAGTTTGATAGGTTCAATGTGTAATATAATTGATAATAACGAAAGTTTGTTCTGTTATTTTCCCTCTTTCAGTTTTGATAATTCATTGTCTCAGGTCTGTTGCGCAGCTTTATTGTCCCACATAGATTTTCTGCTGAGAACCGGAAGAATGATTTGAATTTAAACCTTGCGTCAGGAACGGATTTTGGGAGTGTAATCGTTTATTTTGATCTTTTGCAAAATGGCTGCTTATATGTAGCTAAATTTTATCAGACGGCATTTATTTTTGTTGAGAAGTGGTTCTTGAAAATCGGATATTTTCTTGATCACAATAAAAAGTCTTATAATTAATTCTTCGAGCAGGTTCCAATGGTTTTTTTTTTTTTTTTTGAAGCAGATTGTTGGGAAGTTCGGACAAGGTGCCAAATTCATATCAGATTCACTGTCAATTTATCAGCATCATTGTTCAGATCGAAAAATTCACAAAAAGCAACCTTAACTTTGCTTTTTTTAATCTGAGTGAATAAAAAATTGATTCGAATGCAGCATTGTTTAATTTGTGAATATAGATTTTTCCAATCTTAAAAACTATGCCAGCAGCCCAAGGCACCGAAAGTTTAGTCCTCATACGTCTGGAATCACATAGTTCCAAATCCCACATTAAATAGTAATGGATGGAGAAAAATGGTGCTGCAGAAACTATCACTCTTCTTATCTGTGAATCCTGGAATTTTGCTTTGCAGATTTGTAATGGTTTTGTGATTTCACATCTGACAGTTATGGAGGAACATACTCGATCACATCTCACGCAACCATCTTATCGGTTAAATTGATTCATTCAAATTCACATTTCATAATAACAAATAGGCTTCAGTTTCAGTTCGAACTCTATTAAATGCAAATTAAAGAAAATATAGATAAACAAAGTTAACGGAAAGAAAAATATCTTAATCGGCGAAAACAAAGTCATGCTTTTGTATAATATTCAATTGCAGTTGTTCCATCGGAGATTGCACACTGAAGCATCATTCGAAAAATTTCTTAACACGACATATGAAGGAAGTACACAAGTATAAGCAAACTCCGACAGATATCATAGAATTGGATCCATCTCTGAAAAAAGAATTTTGCAGAGTTCGTTTAATATCCGTTTTATATCTATGAGCTATCGAAAGCTCGGCAAGGATGGATTAAATGAAGGTTGAAAACTGACATCATAAGTTTTTTAGCTCACTGCATTCTATAGTAGCGAGAAATGCTGAAGCAAACCATCATGTAATTTTAATAATCCTACTTAATTGCGAAAAACTATTATTATGAACGGTTTGAGTTAAAGACTTCTTTTTTTATTTTGAAATAAGTCAAGTTTTTTAGAAGATCTGATTCCGTTCTATTATCAGGTTCTATTCATAATGATAAATACGTCAGACAAAATTGTCTTATTGCCCTTCCATATGCATGCACAACAAGAATCAGCAAAATCGTAAATTAGCATTACATTAATTGCATGATCAGTTAAAGACTATTGCTACGACCACATATTCCTGAAATGAATTTTCTGATGTTATACTGACTTAATTGCAGACCGCATCTCGATGTTTCCCGGACCATTTTTCGGATCACCTTTCTCCATTTCATATTTTCCGACGATCACCAGTATCACGGTCTCAATTGTTGAAATCATTAACAGAAACAAATTGGTGCATTCCATCCACTTACTCTGCACCTTCAACTGTACAAAATGCTGCGTTATCGATGTCAACCTTAACATCTACCTTTAAAACGTTCAATTCTCCTAGTCTCAGACCAACTTCGTCACTAGTCACATCTATACTTCCCTTGAATTTGACGCTTCAAACTCCAGCATCATCGAATGATCCAACAGCGCCTATTTCTTCTTCCAGAGAGACGCCTCATTGTGAAGATTTAATGAGCGTATCCAACCTTCCGCCAACCAATCCTGAATGTAAACCATTCAATTTCCGTACAAAAGAACACAGCTCGTCAAAATGCCTCACATTAACCAGCCTTTTAGCAGCCGCACCCAAAAATAATCCTCCACAGGTTCGCTTCTTGATCATCCACTCTAACTTTTAATTGGGATTAGTTGAAATTGTTTCATCATTAACTCAAATCTTTTCATCGTTTCAGACACGCATACAATCAATAATATATCCACAAATATCTCGAAAAATATGCAGTTTTTGCCAAGAGATATTCGAGGGTGAATATTTAGTGTTGTATAAACATGTCAAGCAACATTTAAGCTTATTGCCTTATGAATGTTCAGTCTGCAAGTTCGCCGACGTGGACAGAAAAACAGTCCAAGAGCATATTTCTCATGATCACCTGAAAGCTAGTCTTGTTGACAGGTAAATATATTCACAAGAAATAAAACGAAAAAAGCCGTAAGCATAGTGTTAGTCATTTTAGATCGTCTAGTTTTAAGCGATTTTTCCGTATAATCGGTATTAAGAATTCCATTTCCGAGAGAAGTATCATGAACCATTATGTGAAAACGAACTGATTGACCGAATAATCCTGATAATCCATTGAGCCACAATTTGTTTGTAAAATGGCATTTAAAAGCATTACGAGCGCTTACGTCAAATGTTTCATGAAATTTAAGTCATCAACTTCATAGAAAATATTTCTGTTCTTCCACAATTACTTCAGGATGACAGATTCAATATCCCGACAGTGCTCCGCACTGTTTACAGCCTGTTTTCCGGATGTACCGCTGCAACCATCATTGCATGACAGTGTCCAAAATTGAAATCTGGAAGTTTATTATTCTGTTTCCTGAATAAAATTTCAAAAAAAAAAAATTATGATACATAATGTTTTATGTCATAAATTGCTATTAAAAGATTACGAAAATGTGTCAATTTTTCCAGTGCTTTATCAATATTATGATTTCGTTGTTGTTTTCTTTTTTTGCCTTTGAATTCTAATTGATATACAAAGTTTTCGTTATTTTTAATCGCTGTGTTGTTGTGAAAGTGATAGTTCTTGCTGAACAAATTACAAGTGTCATTACAATATAAGAAGGATTATAAATATGACAATAAAGATTTTCAAAATGAAGAAATTGATCTTTTCTTACAAATCTGCGTCATTTCAATAATTCATTCAGTAATTTCCTCTGCAAAAGAAAGATGAAATTGATTTAAAAAGATAGATGATACATGGAAAGCGAAGAGAGGAAAGAGAGGGAAGAAATTATTCAAAATTAGAAAGCAGAAAAAAGTGCCATCGAAGCATGAAGAAAGAATAATCCAAAGGTCATCGATTGATTAATCAAATTTATGTGGGAATGTTTTGGCCTATTTATCGAAATTAATTATGATTCACAAGCAAGTAAGTGTATGGGAATGAATGAAGTATGAAAATGTTGTCTAAAATTTCTTAGTTTGGACTTATTACTTTTTCCTTTTTTTTTTTTTTTTAAGAAGGCTAGACTGCTAGTTTTTGCCTATCCGTTCAAGTTCATGGGTCGAAACAGCTTCCATTTCTACTCTCATATCTAACGAAATGAATGTTATCCAGAAACTGGATATAACTTCACGATCGATTGGTGCTTTAGCTGTAAACTGTTTACCAGTGTGTTGCATCATTTCTCTGCTCGTTTTTTAATTGTCTGGCAATTTCTCAATTTGAAAAGATTTAACAAATTTTTAAATAACATTTGCCACAGCCAACGATTCGTCAACAACAACTACTTCATTGTCTCTCTAATTTGTTTGTGTTAAGTAAATAATTTTTTTCGAACTTTTAACTTATTATCCGATTCTTTATTGAAAATAATGTCCATTGTTTCTCTGAAGTGAAATCCAGTAGAAAACCTGTTCATTTTCAATCAGTATTCGCTGGAATAACTTATCGATTATTTAGATCAGCTAATTTTTAATTATACTTCTTTCTTACTGTATACGCAATATGCATGATACGAGGTATATATTCGTTTAGCAATTTTATTTGTGAACAATTCATCAGAAAATTCTCAGAATACTGCAGGTTCATTCTGAAATGTTTGTTTATCATAAACGAAATTCTTAATATTCAGTCTAATGAGCTCATTTGTACAAAATCATGAACTGATATAATGGTAATCTACGTGTAACATGCTACTGGCTAGCATCAACAAACCGTTTGTTTGAAGTAATCAATGTTTCCATCTCTTCTTACTCTATCTATTGTTTTTGTTTAATTTAGTTTTAATTAGTAAATTTATCATCACAGATAATCGGAAATCCTAACGTATTCCCAAACGTTATAATCATATACAATCAATGTTTTAATCGAAACATGGAAACAGTGAAAGAATGGATGGATGGATGACATTTCTGGAAATCTCTTGCTGGATATTTTCAATAGCATGGCTTCTGCCTTCTGGTGGACAGTGTGGTCAAGATGCTGGACGTTTAATGGAGGACCTTCTGGCTGATTATAACAAACTTGTTAGGCCGGTGGAAAATGACACTGATACGCTGATTGTTCGATTGAAATTGAAACTTTCGCAGCTTCTTGACGTAGTGTGTGATTTGACAGTTTTGTTTTTGATAATGCTTATAAAACATGCTCAAATTGTTTTTGGGATAATAGGATTAAATTAACCGAAGTACATTCTCTACTTCATAAAATGTGGTCCCTTTTTAGATACAGTGTTCTTCTAAAAAATGAATAGCACTTTATTCATTAAGCTTTGAAATAAGTGAAGATCGAGTAGATCAAATAAGAATAGAAAAGATGAAACAGCAATGGAAGAAGACAAACAGTTGAATCCTGGACTTGAACTAAAACTAAACTGATTCACTTCACAACTTATCTGCTTTTTTTTTTTTCCTGTTCTTTTCAATCTTTATTATCTGTTCAATTATCCATAAACCTAACTCGAATTATTTTAGCATGAGAAGAATCAAATAATGACGACAAATATATGGTTGCAACATGTAACTCTTTCATATTTTTCAATTTAAAAATCAATTCATTCACTCTTGATAATGTAACATTATCTATCCTTACATTAGATGATAATTTTTAATTAGATATTCACTGTAAAAGTTTTTTTTTTCGAGCTGGACTGATTATAAATTAAAGTGGAATCCGGCAGATTACGGTGGAGTCACCGTATTGTACGTGCCTTCCGATATGATTTGGCTACCGGATATTGTCCTCTACAACAAGTATATTTTCCATTAACTTTCTTTTTTACATGAAATCAAACTTTCTAACTCTAAGTGCTACATAAGAAGCCATTGGATGAAGAAACAAATGAGATATATATATATGCTTTTACTGCTTTCGTTCATATCTAATAAGCCAATTTCCTGAAATTGATGAAAGAAATATGATGAAAAGAAAATAAATCTATGGATCTCATCAATTTTCAAGGCAATCACTTGTTAGATGAATGTTTCTGAATAATCAATTTTAGCGCAGACGGTAATTATCAAGTGTCAATAATGACAAAGGCAAAATTGTCACCCAATGGTACTGTTGAATGGTCACCTCCTGCTATTTACAAGAGGTTCTTTATCCATAAATGAAATTTCATTCAGCAATCAAAATCCATGGATGAAATTTCACTCAGCAATCAAATATTGCAATTGAAGGGATATATTTTATAAGATAAATGAAATATTCTTTTTCTAAGAATTTTCTGGGAAATTTTCTGATGAAAATAGTGGACAATTACGAGATATACCTGAAAGAAACAAAATGCAAAAGTTATTACAAATGATTTCGGCAATCACATTAAAGTATAGTTAGCTTTTTTGTTCCAGCATGTGCCAAATAGATGTGGAATGGTTTCCTTTCGACATACAAACGTGTGAAATGAAATTCGGTAAGATAAAATTTTGCTATTTTATCAATCTGAACTTGTAAACCATTGCTGAAGAATGACGAATGACGAGCTCCCTAGTTTTATGACGAATGCGTGTTTTTCATTTCTGAAAATTTTCTAATCATACTGAAGGTTAATTAGCACGAATTTTCATTACAAAAAATCGATTCATTAAATCAACGACTAGTTCTGATGTTTTGCATGAAGTTCTATAAAATATTATTCATGGATGTGAAATTCACGGTATTTTATTGTTCGTCGATGGTTTTATGATGATCCTGTTTTCGGAGGATAATATAAAAGATATGAATCATCCATTTACTATAAAAGCGGGTCGGACCCATTAAAAATTTCGTAAACGAAAAGGAAAGAACACTTGTCTTTTTTCAACTGGATTATAGGTTCCTGGACTTATGGCGGCCTAGAAGTTGATTTACAGCATAGAGATTCACATATTGAAAGAGCAGAAACAGAAACATTACTTGGTTTTGATGGTGAATATGACGAAACTGTATGGATTGTTGATGAAGGTCGAATCCTTTATTTATTAATATAAGTACAGAATTCTTGAAATGGATAAATTAAATGATGTTGTCAAAGAGGAAATCATTGTAGGACTTAAAATGAAGCTATTATATTTGCCTTTGTTTACCGGTTCTGAAATAGAATTTAAGTTCAGGAATTGATCTGAGTGATTACTATCCAAGTGTTGAGTGGGATATACTTGGCGTGCCTGGTAAACGTCATTTGAAAAGGTAACAGTAACGCTATGCTACTTACGTCATGATTTGATTGCAAATTTACACATTTCCTAAATTATATAAATTTCCACGAACTTATATTTATTTTTCTTTCAAAAGCTGATGAACGATAAACCACTTATATGATGTCGGCCGGATCAATTTCAGATATCCGTGCTGTGAATCTCCTTTCATCGATCTAACATATGAGATACGCTTACGACGCAAGACACTATTTTACATCGTCTACTTGATTTTTCCAATCGTTAGCATCAAGTAAAGCGCTATTTAAAATTTGAAAAAACCTCATAATATGATTGAAATATTGTTTGAAATTTCTTATTTATATCTATCGAACAGTTCATAATTATAATTTTTCAGTTTTTTAACGGTGCTAGTGTTCTACTTGCCTTCGGATGGCGGTGAGAAAATATCACTTTGTCTAAATATACTTATTTCACTCACCATATTTTTCCTCTTGCTTGGTAAGCTTCTCTTTTCAACAAAAAAATTCAAAGCTGAATTAAAAGGAAAGGATTGTTGCTTGTGATTTAACATAGATATTTATTGCAGTGGAAATAATACCTTCAACTTCGCTCGTTATACCTCTTATTGGTAAATATCTATTATTTACAATGGTGCTAGTTACTTTATCTGTTATTGTTACAGTTATAACATTGGTATGTTCAATTTTATAGTAAATGCAGCAATTTGAAATAGCATAACTTAAATCAGCTTTATCAATAATGCTTTGATGAGGAAAGATTTAAATATTAAGACAGTTCATTTCATATCTCTAGATACTGCAATGCATGTTTAGTGCATTCGAATTTTTCTTAATGACGTTTGAGGCCAAGTCAATAAAGAATAAAATTATAAGATTTCTAATGCCATCACACCTTCGAATACTTCGTTGTTATCAAAATCTCTTTATCTGTTGCTTATTTTATTTAAATATTGATTTTACAGAATGTGCATTTTCGAACTCCAACAACTCATACAATGCCAGAATGGGCTAAAAAAGTTTTTATCGAATTTTTACCCAAATATCTTTTGATGAGGCGACCATCACCAACAAAAGTCATCAGAACCAATTCTACTAATAATGTTTGTTTTCTTTTCATTTCTTAATAAAATTTAAACGAAAAAGAAATATTTGTAATGTATATTAATATCTTACAGTACATCGCTGCGTTACTGTACTTGAGTGTCTTCTTAGCACAGAAGTGAAAAGCAAGACAGTAGTGTAAATGATATTAGAAATTGTATTGCTTTGCCTTAATGTTCATATTTCAAGCGTACAGATGGTAGTAGAGTCAACTTTGACATAATTGAATTATAGATTTAACCAATGATCTTTCTTACAGTTCATTACTCCCAAACGTCCGGACAAAAGATTGTCAACTTTCAATCGACCACGTGACCATACAATTTCTGCTTTATTTGATCAGGTACCATCAGTTATAATGATTGAATTAAAAGCAAAAATTCTTTTATATCATTGTTAGTATTATCACTATTATTATCAATAGACTGTGATTCTAATTATTCGAATTATTGTTAATTACTAGCACATTACTGGTATGTTTTTCTCAAAATAACAGTAATTGTTATTATTGAAATCCTATACATATAAAAATTTGTCCGAAAGCTATGTTGAAAAAGTATTGTTGTTGTAGATGGATTTCTTATCTCCGGCTTATCGATCATCATTTTGCACAACGAGAAGTCATGACGGTAGCAGTTTTACAAGCTTTCAAAAAGAACTCACACCGGTGATGAGTGCCGTTGATAGTGTCACATTTATTGTTAATCTAATGAAGGATGATAAAAGTGGCCAAGAGGTTCATTCATATTTGTTTTATTCCAGTTATTAAATTCAAAATCTTCGGTTAATTTCCTCGCAAATATTCGAAAGAATCAAGAATAGGCATTAAGGAGGCTTGCTTGCAATGAAGTTAGAATAAATTTCACTCATTTTGAAGTCTATGGTTAATCCAACTTATGAAAGCGATCAAATAGTAAAGCTTTTTCAATTGTTCCAATCATTATGAAATAATCTACATACATTGAGAACAAATCGATTGAAATTTAGATAATCGAGGACTGGAAGTACATATCCGTCGTGTTGGATCGGTTATTTCTGATTTTATTTACAACAGCTTGCATGATCGGCAGCATTGTCATCATATTGCGAGCGCCGACTATTTATGACACAACCACTGCATTGGCATAATGAAATATTGCCAATTAATGAAGTAGTGCTTTTTATGTTCCAAAAATTTATAGAAAAGCGCTTGTTTCTAGCTTGCATTTTTCGTATCGATTTGCCAGTGCCTGTTAGGAAAATACTTTGAAAACAGTTCATCCTAACTTTACAAAGTGTACTTGAGTAGCCTTTCGGAATGTTTTTGCAGAATTTTCTGATTTGGAAATCTCAAGTTATTACAAATCAAATGATTGAACCTGTTATAATTAGATTATGGTAATGGTTCAGGAGTGCCATTACATTTCTCATAAAATTGCTACTGTAATCTTCCGAATTAAATTAATGTGAAACTGTTTTAATATCAGTCGCTAACGGATGTTTATTTGTTTATTTGCATATTTTTAACAAAAATTTGCTTGACAAAATTATTCCATTTTCAGAATTATTCTGCTTATGAGTATATCTCGGTAAACTAGCTTAGAACTAATAAATTGTAACACTACTCAGCGTTCATTTATTGCTCCCTTCACATATGAAGCAAGAGTTACTAATTTGCAAATCCATTTCAATGATGGGATAACTGATTTAGATATCCATCAAATTTTCCGGTCAAGATTTCTGAACCTTTTTAGGATCGTATGTCAAGACTTAAGTCAACTAGAATGGAATTTGTTGTAGTTATTCGTCAAATTCGTCATTAATTTCGAAATAGCTGCCGTACAGAAAAAGTGGGAACAGAAATCCACGGAGAGAGTGAAGAAATTTCGCAGAATCAGTTGTTAGTGATTTCTTCCCAAGAAAATCTTAAAAGAGCAAGTTCATTAATAGTAAAATAAAGATACAAGCGAATGCGGAAGCCATCAATAATCAATAAAATACACAAAACATGTTTGGCTGAATGAAGATATACGATTAATTAAAATGTCTCTTGAAGGAAAGAGACAAGTGTAGCGAAAGGACTCTTCATTTTCAAATTAATTATTTTTGAGGATCCAAAAATCAAGGATCGTGTTTCAAGGCTTTAGCCCACATTTCTTTTTCATTAATAAGAGCTTCGGTGGTTCCAATTCCTTGAATGGATTCTATCTTAAAAACGTAAATCATCACGACTAATTGTTGTTTTGAAATATTATCAGTGTCATTCGATCATTTGTTTAATAGAGAGATTTCTCCTCAAAGTTTTAATTTATTCATTGCTATCAGTTTAGTATTTAATATCCAAACTTATAATTAAGAAGCGAATAAACTCAGTATTATGAAAAATTTAGAAAGTATCACAATCCAATTAATATTATTTTGGTTTCGCGTGCTGTTATCATATCGATATCTATATTTTTTATACTTACTATACAATTCGACATAGGAACAATGACTTTATGGGTCAGGCAATGTAACATCTGTTAAATACAGCAGTAATATAACTTACTATGTGAAAAATACGTGAGAAATAGTGCTCATGAAAGTATTAAAATCGTACACGTGAAAATTTACGAAATTCTGCGACTGATTGTGAAATATTGTACAATAGAAATTGTCATGATGAGTTTAAAAAAGAAAAAGTAAAAATTATTGATGACAAGCAATTAAACGCAACAGAAGGAAATTCTTAACAACAAAAATGTAATAAAAATGAGACTGGGATGAATCAGCTCCTGACAATTCTTTTTTAAAAAAAGAATGCCTAATCGTGTGAACATTAAGAAAAAACAAAAACCAGTCTGAGACATTGCACTTTTTAGCATCCTTCTCAACCAAAAGCAGAAAAATCAGGAAAAAGAACTATAGTTAAAAAAAACTAACATAAAAAACAAAAGATAAAACATCAGAATTCAAAGATACATAAACAACAATTCATCAACATTACACCAGCCGTAACTAAAGTACTGCTATGAACCAAACGATTAACAGAGAGGTAGAGCAATCATCTTTAGATAATTAATTATCAAATGGATATTGATCACCATTGAGAAAAGCAGAAACAAAAAAGCATAAAAAGTAAGAAGGAACCAGAAAACTAAGAAAAACAGCTTATAGAAAACTAAATAAAACCATTAAAAAATACAAAAATCATTAATACGATTAGTAAAAACTGCTCTCATAAAACCTCCGCGAGCATCAAAATTAGCATAAAACAAAACCAAAAAAATCTACTAATACTCAAAAAAATAAAGTTAAAATAATACTACCACTAAAGACAATCTCAAATCGACTATAATAAATATTTAAATCGGACATTTTAGTAAATCATCACAATAGGGTGCCAAAAGTGTTTAGAAAACAAATGAATCAGTGAAATTTTCAAAAAGAATTATTCAAATAATGAGGAAAACGAAGAGCAAAGATATTCAATCAATACAGTGAGCACGCATAAACATATCGAGAGACTCATTGGCCGGTTCCAGCTCGTCTACATAAGTGAAAATGTAAGTGTTCATTTGTTCAAAATCTCAAGTCTCTGAAAGTTTTTAAATATACGCCTATTCAAATCCCAATCAAAATTTCAAATCAATCGGTGGAGAATTGCAAGACTGAACAACGTACGAAGTAGGCATGGTCGAGAAATCCAGTCCACTCACATGTAAATATATCTATATAGAATTTTTTTTCTGATATCTTGAGATTCCCTCTACAGAGAATTTTTGATCGCTGATATGTTGCCAAATTTCTCCCCATTAACATTGTCGGATACTGTAGTTTTTTTGGTGCGATATCATATTTACGTGCTATTCTTGAGGCTTCACCAGTGAACACCGTCACTGATAAATGCGGCAAATTTAGCGCTGCTTGGCGAGCAGATCTGGACCATTTCTCTTTTTAGGCCATTTGATTCGTGGGTTTTCTTCGTATCCTTCGTATGCATTCGATTGCGGCTTCAGCATCCTTCTTATATGTGGCTTATTAATGCTTCCTTTCCTTCATTTATAAAATTTAATATTTATTGACCGTCTCCACCATCTTGTGTATTTGTTTCCCTCTTCCTTTTGTCGTTATGGTAGGATCGTTTGCAGACACTCTATGAAGGAAAAATCCGAAAGATATAATTATTGTAAACAGGCAGTGGTAAAGATTTAGAGCCGAGAAAACAGTTTCAAATGGACCAATAATCCGATAAACATGTTTAACGCTCTGATTAACAGATAAACAAAGCGAGGTCGACCAATCATGAGGCAGCCCCGAAAGGATTTAAAAGATTCGGATTTTGGGGCAGAACCAATTTTTTGTAACAGTTTTTTTACAAGAGTTCAAGACCGAGCAACAATTAGGAGTTTTCTGGAACAACGAAATAACAATTAAAGTTTCTACACCGACGAAGCGACAGTTTTATAACTATACAGATCGGTCGACGCAACAATAGCAACAGCTTGACAGTTCAGATCGACACAAGCGACAAAGAGAAGAATATCCTTGTGACCAATTTGCCTGGATATTCTTGATATTGTTCATTACGAAAAGTTATTTCATCAATTAATAAAGCTTCCTCAACACGATTCGTATTTGCCATATCAACAGTAATAAAATCAATTTTTCTGACAATTTATCGCTCCTATCGGTGCTTTTTGATAATTTTTCCGATGAACCTTTTTCTTGTGATAATCCCGACTCATTATTTGACAGATCTTCAAAGGCTTCAACGTGAAATAATCCTTGTCAACACCATTCATATAACATGAGTTTCCAAGATTCAAGAACCTTTTGGTGAAACTGCGTCCATTCCTGCCGATAAATGTTCGAAACTCTTTAAGAGATCGATCAACTGTTGTGTCATCTGCTTCGAGCTACTTCTCTTTGGTTTCGACTTTAATTTTTAATCAACTTGTCTGATTTTTCAAGTCTTTTGCTGTTATTTCTATCTTCTGGTAATTATTAATCCATTGTTTCCCTAATTGCTCTTTAGTTCTCTTAACCATTTAATTGTTCGTTTTTATTTTTGTTATTTTTTCATTTTTATAGTTATTGTACTTAAGGCGCTTTAGAATTGAGAAATTTTGTATGTATTCACCAATCATTTCTCAGTTTTTGTTTTCAGTCTGAATTATTTTTCGGAAAGTTATTCGTTTGGTCTCTTTTTTCTCTTTCATAGATTTAGATTTTGATCGCATTTTTTTAAACATAATTTTTCTCGTTTTTCAGTAATAATGTGTAATGAATAATACATTGTTGCATTTAATTTTCGGCTTTACAGTTTTCTTGCCAATTTTTTTCTGTTATGCTTGGAGTTTTATATTTTGGATCTTTTGCATGTTTGTTATTTCATCTTTATTTTCATACCTTTTTGTTGCTTAATCCCACTGCATACTTTTTTTCTGTTAATTTTACTTCTTTTATCTTTTTCTATCACTGGCCCTTTATGTTTATCTTTTTACCAATTTTTTTCGTTTTTTTTTTTGTTTTTTTTTTGTTGATCTTTTTTGTTAAATTTGCTGATTTTACTCTTGTTTTGCAACTTACTTTTTTCGTACGCCTTTTTCTCAATTTCATTTTCACACCCTTTTATGTCAACTTGAATCATTTCACATTTTTTGTGCCTAATCTTACGTTTTACATGCTTTTCTACTGCAGTTTTTAGAAATCATGCGTTTTTGATCAAAAATTTGATATTATGACTTTAAATTGGAAATTTTTGGAAAATATCTTCAGATTATGTAGTTTTGAAGTTGTGCACTACTGACACTGAATCTTCATTATAATTTTTGCTAATGCTTAAAATTTATGATCAACTTTCCTTCAAACTTTGTGTTCTAATTAATTATGTTATGTTATGTGTAGCAAAGTAAAATAATTTCACAGCATCTCAAGTCTCATAAAGCAATCTTAATATCTATTTTATAATAAAATTTCGATACTTATTGTGAAATTTTTTTCCATTTACTTTAAATGATCATCAAATTATCTGATTTTTTAAATCCTATGGCAATTTACTCTGTGAAATTAATCCAAAAATAAAAAAAAGAACAAAAATTTATTCTCTAAATTAATCGAATCCTATAGCAATAAATGTAGTCTGTAAATTTCCGACTTCATTTCGAGTTTCATATGTCAAATTATAGAACTCGGTTTTCAGAATAGAGCGTAAGTAGTGATTTCCTTACGGATTCATCCAATTATGACTAATATTAGCTTAAATTCTAAATTACAAACTACAGGCTAGTTGATATTTAATCAGTACTGCCATCTTACTCTCTAATAATAAATTATTATCAAAATTTTATATTAAAAAATCGAAAGAAGCGAAGCACAGAATTTTCATTCATGTCATCGTTCGATCGTTTGTCGGCATTTCTCAAGTCACTTTTTGAACTTTCCTTGAAATATTTGAGTCAATTGATGCTTGTTCTTCAACGAAGTTGATGACATTTTTATTAAATTAAAAGAATTGCCAAATAGTAAATGTTGACAATATGAGACTTCCGGACAAATTCCAGATCTTCTGGTTCGTATAACGACTACTGCTTCGAAAGTATTTGTGAAGAAACAGAAGAGATAAGAAATTATAGCAGTACTTCGATGTATTGCTTTGTCGCACTAAATTTAGGAAATGAGAAGTGACATGAACGAAACAGCATCAACTTCTATGGCCTTATGGACTTGGAAGATAAGAACTGCAAATAAATGACATTAATTATTGTTTTAGAAATAAGGAATAAAAATCCTTCATGTTTGAATTGAGTGAATAATAATATTTACGATATTTGTGTCATATTATTTGTGTAAAGTGTTTATTCCATAACCAAAGTGCGACAAGTTCTTCTTTCTTGCAACACAATCTAAAGAAGGTATCTAAATGATTCTCAATAGGGAATTCGCTGTCGTTTTTTCTTTGACATAATCAAATATTTAAGAACAATACAAGTATCGTTTCCAAGCCAACGATAATCTATATAAATAAAAATGTAAATGCTACCTGCTACTTCGCAATGGACTCCTCAAGTTCCCACCGATTTTTTTCAAATTTTGACACAGCTTTGCATTCAAGTAGGCGAGTGCTCTTATATAGACCTAATTACTTTTTTTCACGTGTCACATACGTGACAACTAAAAATAAGCGAGGAAGCAGAGTTTATTGACTCCGCCTTCCTTTTTTTCCCTCATTCTCCTACTTCCACACATCTCTCTAATATTAAAAACAGTCAACCTCATTTTTTTCTCTCATTCTCCTTCTTCCCCCACTTCTCCAATAATAATTAATAATTAAATAATAATAAGCAATAACAATAATAATAATAATCCGCCTTTCTTTTTTTCTCCCATTCACCCTATACCTTCCATATCTCTCTCTGTTGCTTTGCATATTACATTTCGTGGATTTATCAAGGAAAGAAGAAAAAAATGATGAAAAGAATTAAAATGCTTTCTGATATGGCATACAAATAGAAAAATTTTTGCAGTTGTAACAAATCTGAAAAAGAAATTTTAAATAGCTGTCAAAATTTGAAATTGAAATTCTTTTTTTAAATAAAAATTAGCTTAATCCGTTTGAAAAAAGACATCAATTTAATCTCAAGAAATTTTATTACATTGAATCTAAATATTTTTTATGATCAATCTTTTTGCTCAGTTAATCTTCTCCGACTTAATTTTGATTTAACTT
Organism: Onchocerca lupi; assembly: GCA_028564675.1. Classification (NCBI taxonomy): domain Eukaryota; kingdom Metazoa; phylum Nematoda; class Chromadorea; order Rhabditida; family Onchocercidae; genus Onchocerca; species Onchocerca lupi. The sequence continues at coordinate 230,174 of JAOVVO010000037.1, forward strand.
AATTTGATGTAAATTTAATGTTAAAGTATTAACTCATAACTTTCTTCATTTTTCCATAGATTAAATATTCAAATCCATCGGAAGTATTGATGACTTATAATTTAATACAATTGATACTAATCTTTCTTCTTTAAATTTTGTCCATATTATATCTATATTTGTTTATTTTTATCTATCTATCTATAACATTTGCATACAAATCGTGAACAAAATTTTCAATCAACTGAGAATGCCATCATCGAATCGACCTGCTGCTGCTTCGCTCGATGTAAAATTGCGTCGCGAGCAAAATTACAACATGACTGATCTTTTGTCACATGTGAAATTGATTATTCTTAAGCTAATGTTTGATCAGAAAGGCATTTGCGATCAAATTATGCAAACTGTCAGTAATGGAGTTGGAGAAATCCTCTTTTTAAATGCACCAGGAGGAATTGGTAAAACGCTCCTAATTAGATTGATTTTGGCAATAAATCGATCCCAAATCTTAGCTCTTGCATCATCCGGAGTAGCTGCAACATTACTATCAAGTGGAAGAACTGCTCATTCCGCTTTGAAATTGCCATTAAGTATGCAATACATGCAATATTTTCAAAGCATCCCTTTGAGGAAAGTATTAGTATGTGTGGAAAGTATTAGTATGAAAGAAAGTATGCAAACTTATTGTTTGGGATGAATATACAATGGCGCACAAAAAATCGCTTGAAGCTCTTGATCGATCATTGTAAGATTTATGTGGAAATAACAGATCATTTGGGAACATTTTAATATTGCTTGGAAGAGATTTCAGGCAAATATTACCTGCGATTTCTCAATCGACACCAACGAACGAAATAAATGCTTTCCTGAAATACTTTACTTCGTGGTAACACGTAAAGATGTTAAAATTTACTACAAATATGCATGTTTAGCTGCAAAACGATCGACCAGCTGGAATATTCTCACATTAATTGCTGGAAATTGGGAACGGAAAGGTGTCGGTTGATTGATCACAGGACAAATTTCATTGCCTCATAACTTCTGCAATTCAGTAACTTCAAAAGAAGAGCTGGCTGAATAAATATTTCCCGAAATTCAAATCAATTATAAGAATCACGATTAGCTGAATGAACCAACTATTCTTGCGGCCAAAAACTAAGACTTTCGACGAACTTCCCAATATTATTCAGTCGAGCATTTAAAACGAGGAGTCATTTATAAGTCAGTGACACTGTTGTGGAAGTAGATGAAGCTGTTAATTATATAACAGAATTTTTGAATTCACTCGATCTGCCAGAAATGCCACCTCACGTACTGCAGTTGAAAATTGTCATGTTAATTATCATGTTACGAAATATCAATCAGCTTAAACTTTACGACAGCACGCATCTTGCAGTAAAAAAAATAATGAGCAATGTCGTAAAGCAACAATCTTGACAGGACCTTTCAAAGGTTAAGACGTCCTTATTCCTTACATTCCTATGATTCCAACAAATTTGCCATTTCAGTTTAAGAGATTGCAATTCCAAATTCGATTGGTATTTTTATTCACCATCAACAGAATAAATTTTTGAGTTCAGGGTCAGTCTTAGAATTGTACGGTTTAGATCTAGAGACGGATTGCTTCTCACATGGAAAATTATATCTTGCGTGTTCTAGAGTCGGCAAACCAGACAATCTCTATATCTACATAGACAATGAAACAACAAAAAATATTGTACACCAGCGAGTATTGTGAAATTAAGCATATTAGATGTGGGCGAAAACTGAAAGGTGTTAAATAATGCCATGACAATGATTGTAAACAAGAAACACTAAAGGTCAAGTGGTGCGACACAGTTCAAAGGGACGACAGACATGTTTACCATCAAAATGCTCCAATTCACAAACAAACAGCAACGACCCAGCAACAGCAACAGTTAGGAGTTCCAAGTGCTCCAGTTCGACAGTTCAAAGCGAGTAGACAACAGTAGAAATACCGGACAATTCACTTGAATAGTATTCTTCTCTATTATTGACAAAGGAAAGAATAACCCAGTGATTAATTTGTCTGGATCTCCTCTGGTAATTCTTCGTTAAGAAGAAACACTCTTCATCAATCAATAAACATTTCTCAACAGCATTCATCTCTCAAGACACAAAAAAACTTTTCACATTTATTGCTGACCTAGCCTAATCACAATAGCAAGGATCAGTCTCCAATCCAACCGAACCAAAAATCAATTACAAAATACCAGTTTTTTTTCCTCAGCACTAGAAACATTCTCTTTCTCTTTTCTTTTTTTCTACTTAACCAGATTGAGCGACAGCAAAGCGTGTATAAAAACATGCGCGTATTCGAATGCAAAGTTCTGTCAAAATTTCAAAGCAATAGGTGAGGACTTTTCGATATCAAAGATTTTGAATTAATATGGATAAGGCGCTTTTCGATATCAAAGATTTTGAATTAATATGGATAATTTTCGGAGGTTTAAAATTTTGAACAAACGAACATTGACGTTTTTATTTATAGAGAGTGGTTGGAGCCGGACACGCGAAGCGTGGCCGGCCCCCATAGACTAGCTGGATCGTCCACGCTCCGCATGACCGGGTCCAGCTAGTAATATATAATAATACAAAATTGTAATTCTTGCACTTCAAAGTGGGAATAGAAATTGAATACCTTCCTTTCATTAAACATTAGAGTAGAGATGAATCTGCAGATGGAAATGCTTAAACAACAATGAATTCTGAAGTCTCAACTGAATACGACAATGAATTGAATTATGAAATTTTTTTCTTCAGGCAAAAGAAAAGGCTACCAGTTATTTCCTATCTACCTATTGCTTCTCTAAATGAGGGAATATTGATGAATTCCCGCATTTGGAGAAGTAATAACAAATAAAAAATTAATCGGTAACTTTTTTTTGGACTAAAAATTAATATTGTCATAAAGTCCGGAATGAGAATTATGAAAATAAATCAAGTTTTTCAACAATAGCCCACCAATTTGCATGTTCGTAATCCAAGTGTACCAGTCGTAATGATGGTATCATTGCTATCAGAGCTTTCAATTCATCCTGCAATTATTCGTCTAAAAATGTGATATGATATTCGAGAAATGTCATTCGTTAGTATTGCATATATTCACATGAAGAGGAAACAGAAGTGAAGGAATATAATTTCATTGCTTATAACTTTTTTGATTATTCCAAAAGAAAAAAATTCCTTCCTTTTTATGTTTTGAAATTTTATGAACTAACTTTCTTAAAAAGATGATAAAATCGATAAGGATTATGTTGTTGCGTAATACATAGCACTTCTATTAGTGCCATTTCAATCGTATGTTCAGCAAGTTTCACAGAAAACTGTTCGATCGCACTGTATCGCATTAGGGATCGCAAAATGCCTGATATCGGTGTACTCGAATAGCGTTTTTGTGCACATTCGTTAAAAGTCGATAAAAGATGTCGCAGTGGTCCGTGAAAAGATGAGAATATTTTGCAGATACGATGAAACAACGACATATGCTCAGCTTGTGTTGCATTCTCTGCCAGAAAGTTCACGGCTATAGAGTCCTTAAATTCGAATAGAATTCGAATTTCATAAAAAACTTATGAATAGTAATTTTAAATTTGACTAAAACAACTGGAAATAACATTTTTTACTGCATGGAAGAGATTTCATTATTTGATTCAACTTCCACAAAAACTCCTGCCCCGATACATTGCTATATGAGATTGATAGCATACAACTTCTTGAAAACTTCAAGCAATCTCGTGTCAAAGAATTCGAAATGCCAGTTAAATCATTAGGAACCTTACTCCAGTGAATTACCATATAGTTCTGACAGTAAGAAAAATTACGGAGTCTAGACTGCATTGTGCAGTAGGTTAGTGAAGCGCATATTTTAATTTATTAGAGTCTTACCCGTATTAGACGCTGTTCTCTGGTTGAATTCATATGGAATCTGACCGCTGGAATTCATTTTAAAAATATCTTTCCGACAAAATAAACAGGACAAGAAAATCTGATTTGCTAATTTTCGATAAATTGAAATTTTATCCTTTCCAGTGCAATATAATCCCAAATTCCATAAATAAGATTCTAGAGATGAAAGTTTTCATTAAATGTAATTTGTGTACTATCTAAAACAGCAAGGGACAAAAAGTAATAGCTAAGAAGGTCAAGGTTCAATCATGTTCAAAAAATTTTGTCTAGCATTGAAAAGTATAGCAATGTTGCTAGAAGTTTTTAAGCTTGACAAAGATGAAAGTATGTCAACTGTACCGATTTCTTGCTCTCAAAAGATTGTTTGTCTGTCATAAACAAAGCATACGCCTTCTGGGACACGAAATTCATAAGATGAGAAGGGAGGAGGGAAATGTTTCATTATTATTGCAAAATGAGAAAATTGAATACACTTATTGTGATTATTGGGAGAAATACTGTTGGAATGGTGCACTTGGCATGGTACCAATACGTCCTGTGACGGGAATTTCCCGTTAGGTTGTTCGAATGCCCAAACACATATCAATACTTGACCACTAAAAATGTGAAAAGCAAGATAAATCTGTCAACATTTTTGAAATTCAAGTATCTATTAGTCATCTTCTTGCGAATTCTAACTTGGAAATCTCATCATATGACAGCGAATGGCATTTACTGAGAATATGCAGCACAGTAGGATATACTCAAGGAAGTCTGGAATAAGACAGGAAGATATTGCCGTATTTCTACAAGGGATGAAATGATCGGAAGAAGATGATTTAGCGAATAGCTTTTTCAACATTTATTGAAAAACTTATATGCGTCCATATCCGGTGTGCAATCATATCATTCCGAAATGTGCTGCGTTGAATGACAAAACAATCTTGCTCATTTATTTTCCGCAAACTATCCAAGAAATATCAGAGATAAACAGCTTACCGAGGTCGCAAGCATCGGGCAACTTCAGTTAACGCTCGTTTTCTTCTGTCGACCGTTGTGAAATGGTGTAAAACGGATACTAATAAGGCAGCGTCAATACTATTTGATCTATAATTTGGAAGGTATTAGGTGGAAATATCGAAAATTTCAAAGCTTAAAGGCGACAGCTCAAAGATTGTGCCCATTCATAAGTCACAGAAACCTCTTCGCCTCCCTCCATCACCCGATATCATTCTTACAGTCAGAAATTAAAAACGAAATTAATTCAAACAAAAATATAGGCCAAAACTTATATTCTTTACCTATACGGTAAATTTAGAGCATCAGCTAACTGCAAATCAACCATCGGCGATAATCGCAGTTGTGCAAGCATTTCCAAACATGTATCGCAATCCATAAAGAAGCAATCGCTCCTATAGTACTTTGCTTCACCACAACCTAAATTGAGAAAGGAATGCCTTAGTCTACACAACTTCTCAAAAGATAATAAGAGTAGCTTTCTTACCACTTAATGAATCTCTGTCATTTTTTCAATTTCAAGTCAGACTGCCGTAATTCCAGCATTCTTTCAGTTGTCGCAGCTCAAATATTTACTTTTGTCAACTTCGGTCAAGAATGAATTTCGTGTTGGCGCGGAATAACTCACAATATGCAAGTGTTAGAATCGTTTGTCATGAAAATTATGTTTATAATTTTTTTTTAATTTTACAAATGAATTTTAAGAAAGGAAGAACTTGCCAATATCAATGGCAATTGTGCCTAACGGGAGTTGATTAATAAATTTTTGAACATTAATCCATCGAAGCATTAACTTTCGGGTTTCACTTCGATAGCAAGCAGTATCCGGATGTAATGCCAAATGTCTATATGCTTCCCGAACGTATTGTTTCTCGATATCCATTACATTTCATTTACCACTATAAAATATGCTATATTATATTGAATAACAGAAAAGTTCGAGTAAGATTATCATAACTGAATATTTCTCGATTACAGTAATAATAGTGTGAATAGAAATGGTAGAAAAGATGGTTATTGGTCATATATTTCTACAAGTTTTGAAAATGTTTAACTGCAAAGTAATCAGTTTGAGCTGTATGAATATGCTTTGTTTTTCAAGTTTTTTTTTTCTATTATTGTCGCCAGGAAATAATTTTTTGGATGAAACATGTGTAAAATATGCATACAAAATGCGATGTTGAACTTTTTTATAAAGAATTTAAAAAATTTTTAAGAGTAATCTAACAATTTTCTTACATCAGACAGTGGTAGTATGAATATTAATTATAAGTAAAATTTATATAAATACCTGGGAAACAATATTTATATGATACATATGTATGCATATTAAAGCAAAAAAGCAGCATGCTTCGTTCACAAGTTTGATTTAGTTTTTACTGGTTAATTTACGATCTCATATAAATCGAGAAATAAATGTAGTAATATTAACTTAATGAAGTAAGTAATGAGAAGTACTTATTCCTATAATTCGATCTAATGCTGCCGAAAAATATCAAATGTAAAGATAAAATATATATCTGATGATAAAGCTCAAAACCGAAGATAGCACATGCTTCGTCTTATCAATCATCATGGGAAAGATTTATTTTTCTTTTGTGGTCGCTTATTATCACGTTGAAATTTGTTAAAAATATTATGTAGAAGGATTTTATCACGGCTTTGTTCAATTTTATTACACCACATTTCGACGAAAATATGACCTAACCGGAAAACAAGTTTTATTACGATTTTTCAAGATATTCAGAATAAATGCCTTGCACCAAAAATTAGCTCCAATTAAATTTGCCAGTCAGATAGACGCATCTACTATGTCCGCCGTAACATATTACGGATATATTGAATTATAAAATATTATTAATACACAATTAAGCATAAGTAATATACCACGATTTTTCTTACATAGATTTACATACATATTTATACAATTTCCTAAATATATGTATTTGTGTAAGATAAAGAACCATTTTCTAAATTTTGGTTGCTACTAACTTTCGATCGTTTTTTGCAGACCGTCAATCAATTTTCCTCCATTCTAGTCTTATAAGTTCTTTAGTTAATGTTTGATATAATGATAAATTTAAAGGATACGACATTTCAACTCTCCAAACAAAATGAATGCAAAAAGGAAAAGCTATTACATCAAATACAAGAATGGAACTGCTGAAAATCGCGGGGCAAGAGTATGGTTTTATTTAAAAAAAGAAAAATAAAGAAGTTCGAGCTCTGAATGATCATGGAAATATGCAATAAATTTATAAAAGTTTACAAATTATGAACGTACAAAAAAGAAAGTAACACACAATCATTATATTTATTCAAAATAACAGAAGAGAATACGATAATGAAATGAAATACAAGCAATTTTCAATCTTTTTTTCGCTACAGAAGATAACATAACTGAACTATATGAAAATGAAAAACTTTTCGTTATTTGAAAGAGCTAATTACGACAAATGAAGTCATATCGATCTGTCCATGGCAACAGCAACCTACTTAATGCAACACGATAATTTCACTGATTTAATAAATTTATGCCTTAATACCTTTTATTTCCTAATAATTACTTCAACATAATCGTGGGATACTGAGAAATTAGAATAATAGCAAGTAATAATAATTTTTCAATAATAATAATAATAATCTATATAAATAGAAATGTTAATGCTTCCTGTTATCCCGGACGGAATTTTCGCAAGTTCTCCATCGATTGTTTTCAAATTTTGATACAACCTTGTATTCGAATCGGCCATTTTTTCATATAGACATACTTTTTTTCACATGTACGTCCGTGACAGCTAAAAGTAAGTGAGCAGACTGAATTTTTTGACTCCGCCTTGCGCCACGCTCTCATGAATGGACAGAATTTATTCACCACGCCTACTTTCTGCATTGACTGCGGCTACTTCCTGCAACGTTTCAAGTTCTTCATCGATTGATTTGAAACTTTCATACCGCATTGCATTGGAATAGGCGCGCATTTTAAAATAAATAAAGGAGTAATTTAAGCTTTTCGTTTGCTTTTGCTCTGTGTGGGATGTAACTCACTTATTTTTTGATTTCTGGGGAATGTAGTTGCGTCGCACAAATTTCGAAGTCTTGATAGTATGTAATGAAATGCTTCGTTCAAGCGATTTATTTCACAGTACTTGTGGGTGTGCAATGTTTTTTGTTATTCTGTATAGATACAGAGATTGTCTGGTTTGCCGACTCTAGAACACGCAACATATAATTATCCATGTGAGAAGCAATCGGTCTCTAGATCTGAACCATGCAATTCCAGAGATTGACCCTGAGCTTTGTTGATGGTGAATGCAAACGCCAATCGAATTGGGAATTGCAATCTCTTAAACTGAAATGGCATATCCGTTGGAATTATACGAATAAGAGGAATAAGGATATATCCTCCTTTGAAAGGTCCTATCAAGATTGTTGTTTCTACAACATTGCTCATTAATTTTTTCACTCGTAAGTCTTATGCCGTTGCAAAATTTTGGCTGGTTGAAATTTCGCAGCATGATAATTGGCACATCGATTCTCGCAGATCGAGTGAATTCAAAAATTCTGTTAGATAATTAAACGCTTGATCTTCTTCTACAACAGTATGGATGGACTTTTATGTGACTGCCTCGCTTTGAATCTTGGACTAAATAATATTGTGAAGTTCGTCGAACGTCTTTAGTCTTGGCCGCAAGAATAGTTCGTTCACTCAACCAATCGTGATTCTTATAACTGGTTTGAATTTCGAGAAATACCTTTTTAATCAACTCTTCTTTTGATGTTACTAAATTGTAGAAGTTATGAGGCAATGAAATTCATTCTGAAGCCAAATCAACCGGTAGCTTTCCGTTCCCAATTTTCAGCAATTAATGTGAGATCTCAGATGATCTATCGTTTTGCAGTTGGAAATGCGTATTGTAGTTAATTTTAACGCTTTTACATGTCGCCACAAATTAAAGTATTTCAGGCAAGCATTTATTTCGTTCGTTGGTGTCGACTGAGGAACTGCAGATAATATTTGCTTGAAATCTCTTACAAGCAATATTAATGCGTCCCCAAATGGTTTGATATTTCCACGCAAATCTTGCAATGATCGATCAAGAGCCTCTACCGATTTTTGTGCGTCATTGTATATTCATCCCAAACAATAAGTTTTCATTTTTGCAATGCTTATCCCATGCCAGATGTCATGGAAATGTTGCATGTGGGAGTTTCAATGAATTGCATGTTCAATTGCAATTTCAACGCAGAATGAGCAGTTCTTCTACCTGGTAACAATGTTGTAGGTATTCCGAACGATGCAAGAGCGAAGGTTATGTCATTTTGGAATCGAACTCCAGTTCCTTCTGGCGCATCTAAAAAGAAGATTTCTCGAATTCCCTTCTTGACGGTTTGTATTATTTGATCGTAAATGCCTTTTTGCTCAAACGTTAGCTCTTATGCTTTTTTCTATTTACTTGTCTTTTACATTTCCTTGATTATTTGTATTTTTTTTTTCTCCATTTCTTTTTAATTCTTTTTATCTTTCGTTTTTCTTCACTTTTTTTATTTTTAAACTTTCGATCTTTCACTTTTTTGGAATGTCACTAACTTACTTGATCATTTGTTTTCTTCACTTTTTCTTTAGATAAAGAATGGAAGAATAAAACAAAGAATGTTGGATTTGTCATGTACAACACGATTCTATGTCTTATTTTTTTTTCAATGTTCCACTGATTTTTTTTGTATCAAAATTTGAACTCATAGAATTAGCTTACTTTGCATATCTTCTCCATACTCTAAAAGATCCAACCTGCAGCGCTTAACTTGACTTTCATTTATCACTGAAAAATCATAGTGAATACCGTACGCCATGACTACTACACTTTACTACTCTCATCCATTGTATGTATGATTCTAGAACTATCTCGCGTTTTACATTTAAACTGCTATTCCTCCAATATTTGCTCAATAAAAATTCAGGAAGCATTGAATTAGCAAATTAGCTCAGAAGCTTGCCTCTGTAGTCTTTCGCAAAAACGTGTCTGTATATTCGCACAAAACTACGAAAGATCAAATTTCCATAAAATGGATTAACTGAAAATATGCCAATTAGCGTATTAGTCGAAGATATTCTGTCCAACAAAAGAAATGTGGTAACGGAATGCGAAAATCGAATACGATTGGTTTATTCAGAACAAGTTTTTTCGAGACCTGTGAATTCGAGATTTGAAAATAATATTCTAAAGTCCTGACATTTCGCACAAAATTTTTGTTTTTCGATTTCTGAAAGGTAATACAGCTATCGTTTTAACAGAATTGCTTCACATTAGCTATTCAAGCTATCATTACAATATTCCAAGTCGGTGTATATTCGTGATAAAACCATGAAAGGCGTGGTATTGAATGATGGAACAAATTCTCACTAATAGACGTGCATGATAGAATTACTCTGATACTTTTTACAAACGATACAGTGTTCCGAAATTTCTGGGATTGAGGGCTTTTGTCTGATTTAAATTTCACTTTTTTTTTTTGTGGATAGAGTATCCTGGTAGAATAATCCGAGCACTATCAAATGGATAAGAATTGGTATAGTTTCAACTATTATTTTCAATCAATTATTCGGCCTCACTTATTTCTTCTCATTCAAACTGCTGAATGTGCTAAATTTGATTTGTTTCGAAAAATAAATTTTGCAAATCTTATCAAAATTACAGCATAGCTGAAATATATGTGTTGCTGTAATTCGATAAATCACAGTATTTCGATATGTTTACCGATTCAAATTTTAGTAATTCGATACAATGTGGCACTTAAACTTGTTTTGTACGAAACTCTGCTGAAATGAAAAAGGATAGGAATGAAAAAAAAAAAGGTTGCATTTACTCATTTATCACTATCACGGTATGCACAAGTTTCTCATAGCATGCACAGTTTCTCATAATTTTTAACTTCTCATCGTCGTAGGACAATGATCTCTGATAAACATTTTTGTATTATATATCTTTAAAAGGGCGACACAACTATTAATCGTTTATGCTTCCCAATAGCCACCATATTAGAAATAAACTATGATTTGTTCAATAATCCAGAAATATATTTCCCTTTTGATTGGTGGACAATCAGTCTTATGTTAGCATCGATTATAGAATGAGCCATATCAATATTTTAATTGATTTCTGAATATTTGATTAATTTCACAAAATAGATTTGTTGCATTTTCAATCATCAAATAATCCAAATAATTTATTCTGACACAATCAAAATTTTGAAAAAAAAAAATCATTTCGATACAAAAATGAAATAATGCTGTCGTGATTCAGTTTTCATTTCTGATCGGGCTGTTCCATATCATTAACTGTATGCATCCCATCATCGGCCTCGTCATCCCAATCTTCATCATCCGGTACTCCCTCATATTGCTGATATTCTGTAATTAAATCCTTGATAGTGTTATCCACTTCCATAAATTCCGCTTCCTCCATTCCTTCGCTTTTGTACCAATGGAAAAAGGTTTTGTGTTGAAACATTGCTGTAAAAAAACATTTGAAATATTTTTTTGAATTTTAAAATTTTATTTTAAAACTTTCTTTCTGAAATCTAAAGTAATTTCGCCAATTAAACAAAACAAATTCACAATTTATCACTTGTAATCAATTTGAAAGAAATCAACCTGTGTATTTCAATCTGATATTGGCAAATATTTCTTGGATTGCTGTAGTATTAAAAAGAGAAACAGCAGTGTTCTTGGTTCCGCGTGTAGGGATGTCGCATATACCTAATTTGATGTTCTTTGGAATACATCCAGGGTTCATTGTCATTCGAATATTCGATATTTGAGTTTCCAAATCCTGAGAAGGAAAATGAAATGATGTTTTAGTGATGTTTAAACGATATTGTAATTTTATACAAATTATTTACTTACGTGCATCGATATTGGTCCACGGAACATTGCGGAAGCACCCAGATAACGACCATTTCTTGGATTATAAGTAGTCATCATATAACGTTCGTTAAACAGCTGGAAGAGAATTTTTAGGCATTTAAACAGACTATTTTTTGACTTCTAAAAGTTTCAAAATCTTTTAAAAATTTCTTAGACTTTTTTTTCTTATAATTTTATTTAATTTCCACATAATCATATTATTTACCCGCTTCATTTATATATGATGCATTCCGAATATGACCAATGGATTAACTCAGGTAAAAGCGGTTTTTATGAGTTTTTGAGGAGACAGTGTTGAATAAAAAGAAAAAGAGTTATCAAGAAATCTGGGAGAGGAGAAAGCGAAATATTTGTGCCTTGTGTATCTCATTCTAATGATGTCTAAAACAATGAGTAAATGCAAAATTACGAAGTTTAAATTGCTAGAATCATATTACTCTAACTTTATGCTTCTAAAAATAACCTGCTGGATCAAACAATTGATGTTGACTAATTCGGATTCAGCGAAACTATGAATAGGCAGCGGAGTGCAGCCAAACATCAGAAAGTGAAGTTTCGGGAACGGAATCATGCTAACAGCTAATTCATGCAAATCAGAATTCAACTGGCTGGGAAATCGTAAGAAACTGGTTACGCCTGACATCGCCATCGAAGCTCAAAATATCATTTGTCGTTAAGTTTTATTTTGGTTTGAAATGA